>BMAO01019313.1:0-248318 GCA_019973975.1 Trichonephila clavata
TGTTGTACTTCGTTGATTTACATATTGCCAAGCTTGACACCAGTTAAGATAAATCGCAAATAAATATTTGATTAATTGAAAATAGTGATATGATTAAACCAATTCCAGTTTTACGTATCAACGAACACAAAGTGCTCAGAGTAGGGACGACAAAATAAGATATTTACATCAGAGCTTCTCAAACTTTTACTATTTGCGACAATATTCAATCATAATTTTCATCACGCCCCCTTCCCATACAATAACAATATATTGATTCAATATTCATACAATACGACTTTAAACTCTTAAGTGCCACCGACGTATATAGAAGCGTTTCGCTAAACCAATGTGTGCCATGGACGTATATGCGTCTTTCCAGAAATACGATATTTTATGTGCACTGCTGCTCCATAAAATCATCGAAACTTTGGAATGCAATAAGGACCTTGACAATATAAATCACTCCAAGTTTGCTTATTTATTCCCCAATACATCACATGCACCCAAGGAAAACAGTGACCTTGGGAGGAATCTCAGAACTTTAAATAGGCAGAAAATGGATTAATTGCAAACCGGAAAATTGTCAGAATAAATATTAATTTTGGTTATAATTTTATATGACAAACAGTCACTGGTAATTATTAAATTTGTTCTTAGGTTTGTTAAGGTATCAGCGTTCAGATACTTTTAATAAAATAGTATACTAAAACATATAAATGCTCTTTAGGACTCAACCAATAAATATTACTATTTAACTATCAAAATTTAAAATAAATTACCTAAATTTTACAAAAATCACAATTTTAAGTGAAATTTTAGCAATATTTTTGAAAAACTTGAAAGGAGTTAGAGAAAAAAGTAATAAACATATATTAGTAAAAGTATTACGAAAACAAATTAGATGCGTTTATCTAGAAAATGTACTAAAAGTTTAATTTTTTATTAAAATTTGAAAATTTTAGAGCTGATTGAGTAAACATTATAACAAATGTTACATTTTTTATGAGACCATTATTTAAATAACAAGCCGTAACTCAAAAAGTATTCATACAATAAGAAATATTTTAGTACATGCTCTAGAAAATAACGTAAATATTAGGTTTAAAAAGTTTTATAGAAATACATTCGTAATATTTTGAGTTATCAGACTCGCCATGATAGATTTTGAGCAATTTAAATGCCCACTTCTGGTAGATCAAAAACCCACTTCCGGTTTTTCTAACTTTATAAAATTGATTGTAACTTGGCCTCTAGGTAGTGCAGAAACAAAATAAAGTATGTTTCGTGAAGTCAAAAGATAACTCTATTCAATAAAATAAAAAACAAATATATCTGTCTTGACTGAATTTGGTCATTTTCAACGTGTTCGGATACCTTAAACTAATTATAAAACAGATTGTACATTACTTCACATTTATAAATTTATTATATCAATATAAATGTGAATTTTCTTTTTTTATTATGTAAGAATGTATTTTGTTTGTTTTCCTTCCATAAATTAAAAATTTCCTTAAATAATATTTTGTTTTCGACTTTTCAATAGGCTCGCGCCCCCCTTGTAGAGTTATGCCCTCCCCTCCTAGGGGGGCGAGCCCCACAGTTTGAGAGGCACCGATTTACATGCAAAATAGAAAATAGGCGGAAACAGGGAAGTCTTAAGCCAGGAGCCAACTGGGCCATGGGCCCAGGCCCTCGTGTTATTGTCGACTCGGTCTCAATAAAATCCACGATCCGAATAATTTTAATCGCCGGATGTTACTCTCGGATATATTCTTCGAAAAACTTGGAACTTCAAACTATACCAACTGGAAACAGTGGAAAGATAGCATTAATATGTCAAGTCCGTTATCCCCTTCTAAGCCTTAGCAGATCATCATACACCCTTGTTGCTCATTTAGTCGAACGGAGCAGTTGATCGAGTAGGTTTGTGAGATCGTGAGTCATGCACATTTATTTGTTACGGATTACCATTTGTACGAGTATTTGACTACGTATTCAAAAGGATCTCAGGAGAGACGCACTTTTGCACAGAGCCGCTGACCCTTAAAATGTCTTAAGTTATCCGACTACTTGCGACTGCTTTTAAAAAAAATGGAGATATAGGGATTTTTTTGTTGTTTTTAGATTTGTTTAGTACATTTTAAATTAAGAATAGAAAAAGAAATTATTATTACTAAAATGGGGAAAAATGCGTAAACATTGAAAAAATAACATAAACGCGGCTCATTCTGTACCAAAAGTTTATAAACAGATTTTTAATTTTTCAATTCTGATGTGTTTCTATGTTATTAATTTTTGAGATGACCTCAGAGGGGATAAGAGATATTTAATTTTTTTCAAAAACTAAAGCACTTTATCTTTGTTAGTACATGAAACTGCTTAAAAAACAGTGGTTATATTCACATAGGGGGCTGTAAATTTTGTAATAAAACAGTGATCGATAAATCTGAAGGTTTAACACTTCTAGGATTAAACAAAACGTACACAAAAAATTTCAGTAAATTATTCTCAAAATTTTTTGAGCAATCGCTGGCCCCGTTTGAGTATTTTAAAAAGAACACCCATTTCGAATAAAACGCGTTTTAAAGTATGACATTTTGCTTAAAGCAATGGCATCTGCTTTTATTAAAACACTTGTCGTTTCTGTTCCAGTGAACGAAAAATAATAAACTTAGTATTTTTATAAAGCTAATAAGATGGCCTATAAAATAAAATCATAAGAAAAATTTGTCAATTTTTGGCAAAATTCCCAATTTTAGGGTAGTCGGATACCTTAAAGCGTCGCTAGATGGAATTTAAGTAGTGGGTAACGCACGTGTGCACTGGAGACCAGAACAAAAATTTTGCAGTTATAAACAACCCAAAGAAAACAGCATGTATCTCTAGGTTTTATTAATGTGCATACAAGATTTACTGAAAAATACAGTTTATTTTTCACTCATCATAAATGAAAATATAACAGTTTAATAGAAGTTTTATAAAAATGTATATTGTTATTGTTAGCAATTTTTCTTGAAGTTGGAGACTTCATTTTATAAAGAATCGAGATAAATAATGCAAACGTTATACATTTACTTGGAATAATTTATGATAATTCACAATGACTGAAGATATTTTGAATAAAATACATTTTTTGTCTGTGTGTTTTCTTAAACTTTTTCTTTTATCCAAATTATTATAACCTTTTTAAAGCAACTCTAAAACTAGCTTTATCAGCTTAAACTTCCTCGAGTAGTTCTAGTGAAACATGGTATTTTCATTGGTAATATCGGCAAACTGCCAAAAACAGATCTTGAACATTATTGTAATCTGCTTTTAAGCAATCAATAAGCACGTACAACATCTCGTAGGAATTACAATTGAGCGTCTTGAAGCCATCCGTTTTAGGATCATGATCTACGTGGGTAGAAACAAAAGGAGGCTCTTCTCCCAATGAGACTTGTAAGCAAGTACTTAGTAAAGAGATTGATTTCGTTGCATTTTTAACTCTCACGGGATAATGAGTTCGATTAAATGTATATTTCCTCCAAACCAAGCTTCTCTAAAAATGAATATTGTAATGAAACTTATGGTGTAACGTTGTAAGGGTTGTTTATGACATCTATTCGTGGTCTGAAATACATTTTAATGATTTCAATTTTGTGGTCCCTACCTTATGCTTGTGGTCTCTATCTGAGAATTCAGCTTCCAAAAAGTATAATAATGATAAATATATTAAAATTCATGTTTAGAAAAACCAGTTTTTCATTTCAATATATTATAAGTTAGCTCAATTTTTTTAAAAAAAAGAACAACTTATGAATTCGGAAATAAAGAGTAAATTCAATTAGACCATAGGTGTCTTTACTATGACCGCTTGTGGGCCGCATTGCAAAAATAATTTTTTTTTCTGGGCCGCACATACAACATTTTTTTAAGAAATTGAAATAAAAATTAACTCTATGTAGTTTTATTAAAATAAATTAGCTTATTTTCATTATATTTTTAAAAATTTGAATTAGACATGAATAGGTACACATTTATTTTGAATTTGTAAAAGTTTCGCTTCATTTAGTTTGGATATTATAAAGATGGGGAAAAAAATCTAGTGAATGAGATGAATGAATTTGCGTTTGTGTTGAACAAGCAAATCGATATCGGGTTCAATAGACGAAGTTGCAATTCTTTATACATTTCCAAGATGTTTGTCAGTGATTTTTGTCCTATTTTTGTATGCTTCGTTCTTGGAAAATAACTGTTCACAAATATAAGTACTGCCAAAAGCTGAAGACATTAATAAAGTATGAGTGTGAAAATGATGATATTTATCGCATGGTGTAGATTTAATTTTTATAAAACTCCAGTATAGAAACATTCCCAAATTTTCTTTCAGTTGAATGTCACTTTGCAGTTCAATGCATTCCATTTGAAGATTTGAAGATAATTTATTTCTTTTTTTTCCTATTTATTATAGAAAATTTATTGAAATACTCTTCGTTTTTTCGAAAATCTTGAAATTTTCTGTGAAACTCTTCAATTAAATTGAAAATTAATGCAGCCTATTTTGCAAATTTTAAGCATACATTAATTTTTTTAAATAAAAATGTGTAAATTGAAATATTTTCATAATTTGTGTTTGGTCCGCTTTTTAAAAGGTTTTGGACCGCATATGCCCCTTGGGCCACACTTTAGACAAGCATGAATTAAACTGTATATTATCAAATTTTGAACACGAGGACATAGTCAGAATTAAAATTTAACGGCTGAAAGTATTTAAGTCATCTTTTGTCTTTCTTAACAATTCTATTAATCTTCAAACATGAAGATTGTTCTTTATTGAATTTACAAGACTACAACAAACGTCAGTTTGTTTTGCATTGAAAGATATTTTGTGAAGCAAATATTTCGATACAAATTGGCAAGATTGTGAAAAAATATTTAGCAAGAAAAATATGATTTTTAACTTATTTTTACACGCTTTAAGAAAATTATTGATTGGAACAGAATTATTTTTAGCTATTTATACATTTTTTTTCAAAGTTTTGAAACAGATGATTAGTTAATCTTACACAATATTGCATGCTCTTCATTGATACATAAATAAAATTTACCGTATTGAAACTATATTTTTTTTTATTCCTGCATTTCAAAATTTGCATTTTTAAACAAATATTTTTACCAACGTGATGCATACAAGTCAGTAAAAAAATGATCCATCAATTTTCCTCCTTAAGGCATCCGGCAATTTGCGACAACTTTTTTTCGAAAAAAAGGGGAGACATGGGGATATTTTTGTGGTTTTAGATTTGTTTAGTACATTTTAAGAAAAATATGCTAAAATTAAGAAGAGGAAAAAGAAATTATTATTTCTAAAATGGGAAAAAACGAGTAAAAAGTTACAAAAAAAATTACATAAATGGGGCCCATTCTGTACCAAAAGTTTATAAACAAATTTTCAATTCTGATGTGTTGCGATGTTATTCATTTTTTAAATGACCTTCAGGATAAGATATATTTTAATTTGTACAAAAACTAGAGCACATTATCTTAGTTATTACATGAAATTGCTTAAAAAACAGTGATTATATTCACATAAGGGACCGCAAATTTTGTAATAAAACAGTGATTGATAAATTCGAAGGTTAAAAAAACACTTCTACTATTATGCAGAACATACACAAAAAAATTTCAGTTAATTATTTTCAAAACTTTTTTAGCAATCGCTGTCCCTCCTTTGAGCATTTTTTAAAAAAAACACATTTCGAGTAAAACGCGTTTTCAAGTACGTCATCTTGCTAAAAGTAATGGCATCTGCTTTTACTAAAACACTTGTAGTTTTTGTTCTAGTGAACGGAAAATAATAAGCTTGGTATTTTTATAAAGCTAATATAAGATGGTCTATAAAATTAAATCTTTAAGCAAATCTATCAATTTTGAGCAAAATTCACAATTTTAGGGTAGTCAGATACCTTAAAGAGCTAAAACACGATTTACACGCAGAAGAAAAATATTGTAGTGCTGATCTTAAAAATAGCAATGGCTAACAAAATAAAAAATATACTTTCAGACAGAGGTCTACGCATTTTTCTCTCTATGAGGAAGAAAAGTAACGACCACACATGGGGTTGCTATCGAATATTTTTTTCTTCTTTTTTGCATTCATAACTCTGGAGTTGTTTAAATCTCTTGACAACCAAGGCGAATTGCCTGAATACAAAATTGTCATTTTGTAATGAAACATAGACAGCAACTTTTTTTTTATCTTTATATTGTTTGTTTAATAATTTATGATTAACGAAAAAAGGGGTTTCCGAATCAAATATATTTAATATAATTAGGTTTGTGTGCTTTTTAGACTCCAATATCCAATGCATTTATGTTTACGACGATTACATTGACTTAAGGGGTCTCAGGGGTGTTAAATTTGTCTCGAGGGGTGAAAATATAAACAATTTTCTGAAACAGGTATACTTCTTTTAAATTTAAATTAAATAATTCGAATCTCTTACACATTATTTACAAAGGATTATGATTTCAAAAAAGTATGAAATGTTTGAAATTTTATCAAAATTTAAAAAATTATAAGCATATGAAAATAAGAAATAATTTTGTATTAAATATTAAGTAATTTTTGCGTTGCGCACGCTATTTTCTGAAATAGTAGCCTTTGATGTATAAAAATTTATAAAATTATAAAATGTATCATACTCTTTAAACCGTACTAATTTAAGAATAATATATCTTTTATATTTCAAAATATTTGAAAAATATTGAAATTTAAAAAAAAGTTTTGAAAATGTAATTTTTTTATTTCTTAAAAAATATAATTTTTTATTCTATTTATTTAATACTACAGTGTAATAAGGATACATTTAACTTTATCAATAAACTTATTGCTAGTAATTAAAGCTACTATTTTAGAAAATAGTATGCGCAAAGTAAAGCTTAATTAATATTTCTATTTTCTCTTATGCTTATAATTTTTAAAATTATGATTATATTTTAAACATTTTACACTTTTCTGAAGCCCTATTCCTTTATGAATAATGTGTAAAAGATTCGAATTATTTAATTTTAATTTCAAAGAGTTATAAATATTTGAATATTGTTTATATTTTCAAGCCCTGTAGAGAAAGTTTACACCCCTGAAGAAGATTACATTAACTTTACGACGATTACATTTAAGCGATTGTACTATTAAACTTTTTAAAAAAAATTTTACCAAGTTCTTTTTATTCGTAGAATTTTGTATACACAAAAATTATTTTTCGTTAATTTCCAGTATGTTTACTTCTAATTATACATAAAAATATTTTAGCACTCTAAATGGCTCGACATAAAACATTTCCTTCTATTTACTTCTTTTAAGAAATGAAATATAACTTTTTAAGCTGTTAGAGATTGCTTAAGGAGATTGTTAAATAGTGAAGATTAGTGTTTAGGTATGTTAGATTACAGTGAAGGAATTGTAATGTAGAATTAATTGCCAGTAAAATAGTCAAAAATGTTTATTAAGAATTTGTTTTTTGAATTTGTTTTCAGTAGCTACATTATTTTAAGTCTGTCTTCATTTAATACTAAAGAATAAGACCCAAATTTTTGGAATATTTTTTTCAGATATAAAAGTTCTGTAATCTTAATATTATATTCTGGATTCGCTATCCTATAGGAAATCATTCTATTTTATCATACTACTCCTTTTTATCCGAGTTGACATATTTTTTTTCTGTTATAAAACGTGTTTCGCCTTTTTTCTTCTATACCGTAAGGTGAAACGAGCTATCCCTTACATATTAAAAGGAAAAATGTATTATTTACGGAATATTTTGAAATTTTAAAAACGCTCTATTACACTCGTAGCCATAAAAATGTGCACACCAAGAAGTGTGAGAGAGATTGTTACGAAGCTCTTGGCATGGAGGTACGTGTTAGACAGATATGTAAATGATTAGAAATACAGTGGGGTAATTGCACCAGAGGGGGTTGAACTTCTTTCTCCTTGGATTATAAAACAAATAAGCAGAGCTTGAAGTGGAACGTTTTTTATATAACAAGAAATGAGACCATTACGCCGTAATCGGAGACAATATGTCAGAGTTCGTGAGAGGGACAGACAGAAATGATGGAAACCGGGGGGTCAGCTTGGCGAATATCTCGCCACCTAGGCCGTTCTGATTTTACAATGTGGAAGTGTTGAATTACGCGGCGACCAGGCTCAGGATACCCTCAACAGATCAATACTCGAGAAGACCGTCACATCATACGACACGTATGCATACCATCTAATGTTTCATTGTCTGCCATCCGTACACAGGAAGTACCTTCACAACGAACCTCTGTGTCAGTTCGTACCATTGTAAAGCTCCTGGTTGAAGGACAGTTGCTTTCGCGGCGCTCATCATGTAAACTGCCATTGACACTCACTCACCGTTACTTCCGTTTGGAGTAATGTTGTTCTGCAATTGCATGGAATCAGTTCGACTTAAGCGACAAAGCCAGATTCAATTTGGGCAGTGATGGCAATCGTGTACCTGCATAAAGACCCGGTAGTGAACTTCTCAATCTTGCCTTCGCAGCACAGTGGCCCACCGTTGCCACAACTGGCATGATGGTATGGGGTGTCATCGCATATGATATACGGTTAATCCCTAATATTGTTCTATGGCACCATGACAGCCCAGAGATATGTTCGTGACATTCTTCAGCCCCATATGTTGCTACTCATGACAGATCTCCCATGATCCTCTCCTTTTTCAACAGGACAATACTCGCTCACACAAAACAATAATTTTACTGAACTGCCTCCCCCGCATTTCCACCCTTCCCTGGTCGGTTCGAAGATTTGTCACCGTTCCATCATCCGGGATAGTTATAGGATGGTAAGTTGGGAAGCCTGCGAGTTTGATTGAATTAGAGGCGCATTTTTACAGAAATTGGGGAAATGAGAAATCGCAGAACATCATACGGTATTTGTATGCCTCAATGCTTGATTCTCTTGACAGCAGCAGATCATGCATTCATGCTAGAGGTGGCTCAACAGGGAACTAAAATCTTTATTCATTTGTAATTTTTTCTGCAGTAAATAATCCTTTTTGGTTTGATTTTATAATCACTTACTTACTACAATATTGTTATTACGTATGTAAAATTTCGTTTTATTCTGACAACTCTTTCTTGGTAAGCGAATTTTTATGACAATAAGTGTAAAAACAAATGTATGAATTGCAATGTTGCAAATTTTTATGAAAATCGAGGCATTTTTGTGTTTGAAAATGTGTGCTCCACGTTTAGTTCAGGCTTTCGAACATTTAACGAATGAGTAAGTGTATATTAATGTCAAGTGACGAAGATGACACTTAAGCTGTCCTGCACTATTTACACCACGCCAACAGGAGGACATTGAACCTCGATAGAGAGTTAACGTGCATTATATATAGCCCCTATACAAGGTGAGTTTTAGTGGCACTGGGATCGAACTCAGGACACGCCGGTCACGAGTTCATGACCATATCGACTAGGTTAGAGATGCAACTAAAAGCTTTCCAAATTGACATAAATAATACCATAAGATATCCAAGACATAAAACATTATAAAAGAAGAAAAATATCTTCCTAAAAAGGAATCTAAAGAATAAACGGGAACTTTATTAAAAATCAGCTTAGATGATAATTGGACAAAGTCCAACGATCATGTGACAGATCTCTGACAAGAAAAATTCCAGTTTTCAGTTAGGGATATGATTCCCTTGATTATGTAGGATTTACACCATCTATCAAAGCTGAGTTGAAGGTTTTCAACAAATTGTAAAGGTACACACACACATACACACACACTGCTGCTTATTCCTCTTATAGCACTAATTATACAGGCCCAGAATCTTTGTAGGAGATTGCTAACTTGATGTTAACGTTTAGATTATCTTAAGCGTATTCGATTGGTTTTAGATCAGAGAACCTTGTCGACCAATACATGATTTGAATATCTTCACTTTCCGACCGCCACTGTCCAATGACATGCAGATGAACTAATGACCATATCACCTCTATAATATTCACTTGTAGAAGGAAAACCCCGGTAAATAACTGGTAATCGTAACTGAATCTCTTTCGAAGTACCAAGCATGATACCTCACTAAGCCTTAACTCTGCCAACGCCAAACCAGTCTCTTTCGAAGATGCTGAAGGGATGACAGTGTAGTGTCGTACTGTTTTCAATGTTGAAGCTCCAATGATGCTTTTGAGGTTTATTTACTCACAAACACATAGTACTACTCACACAAACAAAAATTTGCATGCATTATGCATACGTTTTAGGTAAATAATAAATCTCCCAAATTGTTGACTTTTAGAGAAAAGCAAAAAAAATGGGTAAGGATGACATCCAACACATCTGCCTCCGGCAGATACAAAACCTTCACACAAAGCTCGCTGGTGGAGCTCACCAACCTCTCTCGTTGATGTCCATCCCCGAATCCTCTTTAGTGTAGCACTCGTGCAGGCGCTGTGCCTCGGATCGGTCCTCGTTGCCACCTAGCGTTTAGAATGTGTCTAGAGTTCGTTACAACAGTATGCTCACCATTAACACTCTTTATATCCTTTCGACACTTGCTCAGTACGTCTCATGCTGCATACAACTACTATATAATCATGTCTTACCATACCTGTGTGATCATAGTCTATCCATCTGTCCACTTGTTTAATTGATGAGATATTTTTTCATGTTCGTCTTAAATTTTTACCCAACACAGTGTAGGAAATATAACAAAAAAAAACCCCAGCTTTATATAGTTTAAGGATTTTTATAGCAAAGAGTGATAAGTAGACCACGATCATTAGCTTCCGAAACAAACTCTAATTCATGAATAATGTTTTAAAAAATTACATTTTAAATTCGGTTTGAATAAATCTTGAACGCAAAATATAACTAAGACAAATATTCAAAAAGCTCTCATATAACAAATTACAAAGATTAATAAATAGATAAATATAAGTATAAATAAATGAAGTAAAAAACACGTAAAAACGTCTTTAGGCACAAATTGTTTATTACATAACATGAATCAAGCATTAAATATTCAGTCACATATTACGCAAAATAACGCTGTAGTTTCCGCTTTTCAGTTCCGCTGTCAAAAATTGCTAACCATTCTTTTTGACTTATTTCTCTCTCTCTCTTCGTACTTATACCTGCATATTTTTCATTGATATAAAAGCGAATGAAGGAAATGAAGTTTTCATTTTTCCTCGAGTGTCATCTGAAAACAACACATTCTTTCCTTCTCAAGATTTGACTTTGAGAATTGACTTTGGACGCCAACCATTGATTTAAGATATACTAATACGATGTGAATCAATACCTTAAGAATGTTTTGATCATCTAATAATTTCCTGTCTATTCTCCCCGCTTTGACTGATATTTTTGTAACCAGGTAAAAATTACGCTCAGTATGAAAGAAAAGCACGATGTGTCGTGACGATATCATCTATCTTTATCTTTTTTTAACTACATTTATCGTGAAACATCTGAGATTCATGTCAATCTTGGAGAAATTAAATTACTTTCTATATGAGAGCAATTAAATGTAAACATATTTACTTTACATTGGAATACCGTAATATTCTTCCGTTAAACAGTAATGAAAAGATGCAGAAACATACATCATTTATTTCCCTCTAACTGTAGAGAACACACACACACACACACACACACACACACACACACACACACACACACACACACACACACACACACACACACACACACACACACACACACACACACACACACACACACACACCATGTCACATGAGTTCCTGATTTCAATATTTTGATGTGTATTGAAACAATATCTCCCCATGCATATTTACGCATCAAAAAGGTGGGTGTACGAGGGAGGGTTTACTCAATTGCATTGCACTCTAAAGAAACTCAAGAGCTGCTGGCGACGGACCTCGTAATTTTTAGCCATATTCAAGTGACATGGATGATACTTGAGAGGGTATATCTCTTTGTTCAGACTTCCACATCCCTCCAACTTGAGGACTTTGAGCCACGAGACAACACTGTCCTCGAATTCATGACCATAACCATTAGGCTACCGTCGCCACTCAAAAGGATGGGATACTTTCAATACCACCTTTTTTTAAAGAGTTAAATAATATTCAAAAGGAAAATAATACTCAATAATATTTCGCGAGACTCACTCTTAAGAAAATTCATTTGCATTTAAATTACATTAATAAATTATAATATATTGCGCTTGTATAAATGTAGATAGATGTTCTGTTTTAGACTGCATAATGCAAAAATAGTTATTTATCAACTTTAACTAATTTTTATTAATGAGAGTAAAATAGTATTAGAAGAAAATGGTCTTTTTTGTTACAAGACTTTTAAATCTATTCTTTAAAAAATAAATTTATTTAGATGTAAGATTAGTTTCTTGAAAATTAATTTCTTCTAGGAATAAGTTTTAAATACGTCGATATATTTTTTGAATATGATCTGTGATTAGCATTAAAATGCCAAAAGTCTGCATTTATTAAAGTACACAAAGTAATCCGATGCATAATTAAATCATACAGTTTAAATCATCATTGCACAGATTTGAGATTTAAAAAATATATGCTATTAAATATTTGAGAGATAAACAAAATATTTTCTTCTAAATGTGATTTTTTTCTTTTAAAAAAGAGAAATTTAATCTTTGCTTACAATTTGAGACTAATCCAAAAGGAATTTACTCCCGAAAACAAAAAGTTGTTTAGAATGGTCCTTATATTTGAATGACTATGACTACAGGAAGACATAAGACTAAGATTAAATATTTTTCAGCATTTGATTATTTTTTGAAGTGTAATTTTGCTATATTTTTTTAAAAGTAAGATCATATATGTGTGTTAGATATACCACACAATAAAGAGGTTGATTATCTCTGCGACGTGAAAGTAATGCATTTTTGCCTGTTCTGAATATTTTTGTCTGTTCTTGTTGCAGTTTTGTTCGTGTATCGTGGAATCATTGTGCTTTAAAATTTCTGATATACCACATTCTGTATAATAAATATACCATAATGGCGTCTAAAATTTCCTTTCATTCAATTAAAGCGGTGCCTTATCGTAACCTCATTCATATTTTGTTTGCGTGTTTGATAAAAGTAAGATTACGGTTTGAGGAGGAAGAATGATTAAGAATCGAATGGAAACCAATCTCAGTGAAAGCATTTACGAATATGAAGCAATACGCAACAGTAACAAAAAACCAAGTTGTGCCACGATAAAGAGGAGAAAAAAACCAAAGGAAAATAAAAAAATAACGAAAGTAACTAATGGAGACTTCCTTTTCCTATTAGATGCAAGTAGTTAAGTCGCAGATGACTCCGAGGAGTTTTATACATAAATCAAGGGAAGTGAATAAAGAGCCTTTTTCGAGGACGCGCTTCAAGCACAGGTAAAGATAATTATTTTTTTCCTTACGTTGCTAAATTCAGACTTCTCTACTTGGTTGGAATAAAGGATGGATCACATCTACTTATAGAAAAAGAGATTTGCATAAACATTTTTTGGTTTGAAGTTCAGTTTGGAGGCTTTATCATACAGAACAGATTTTCAAAAATCATCATTCCCATCACCATGACAACACACTTTTCTATTATTAACCCTCACTTTTGACATGCTACTCCTTTAGCTTATAACATTTTATATATTGAATATACCCATTCAGAAATAAAAAACAACAAGTACTGTTCTCCAAAGTCAGAGGATAGAATTGAAAAGTAAATCTTCTCTCCCAATATATATGTTACCGTTAAAGTGTATAATTCAGTTATTTAATAAAATAGCTTGGTATATTTCATGAAATAACTTGACTAGTCACTTAAAGTATATAATAGATGAAAAATTTCAGACTTTACCTAGTTATTCTATGAAAAAAACTAGGTATTTTATATGAAATAACTAAGGATAGACCGTTAAAGGGAAAAATAAGCTATTTTAAAGATATTTTATAAATTAATTGATCATAAATAGCTAAAATCTCCCGAAAAATACATTTTCCCCCTTTGCGGATGAATAATTGATAAATAACAAGAGAGCAGATTATATAATTTATTATATATATTGCTCATATTGCTAACATTAGTTAAACAGAAAGGGGAAAAGAAAATGCTGCAAAAATAGATTATATTTAAATATTATCAACAAAAATACATGCTGTGGGAAGAAAAACTGTGCTTCATAAAAACATTGTGTAAAATTTTCCAAACAAAAATGTAAGAGAATATTAATTTAAATTTTATGAAACTTACCTTTATTTTACTTTTTATTATTTATTAGAGCAAGGATTGTTGTGATGACACTTTGAATTGCAATGCATATTATTTTTGAAAAAAGCAAACTTTTTATTATTACACATTTTTTTTTATACGAGCACTTTTTAAATCCTTGTCCAGTACCGCAACTTTGAATTGTTGCAATAGATCGAAGCGTTGTGTCATTATTTGGAACTTCTTCAATTGGAAATTAATTCTCACTGACATATATTGAACTGATATCTAGAGTATAATTGTTTTTTTCTGCCATTTCTAGTTCCTAATCGGAAAAATCCTTCCCGAAGCAGCTAGAACCTGTTCAAAGAACTTTCGAGTACCGCATTTCATACTTTAACGATCATGTAATCGTTATTCTGTAGAATACCTAGTTAAATCGTATAATTCAATAATTTTATGTACTTTAATTGACTCTTCTAGTTATTTCATGAAATACTTAGTTATTTTATGAAATAAAGAACTTCACACTTTAACGGTAACACATATATAAAGAGAGAGATGAGAAAAAGGGATTCAAGTATTCATTCATTCACTTACTCACTCGTCATAAAATCTCTAGAACTATTAGAGAGAAAGACTTGAAATTCGACAAACATGCTTCTTTTGTTGAGTAGAGGTTCGCTGGGTTTAGCGGGAGTTGATTCGCAAGGTAGATTGTGTGTGTGTGTGGGAGATTTTGTGAAAAAAAATTCCCACGTTATTGAGTTATCAGACCTACAAATTTTAAATTTGTTAAGAAGAATCCTTTGCTGAGAAAGAATCCACTAAGAAGGAAGGAAATCGGCTCCAAGGGAGTGGAGGGCTACGAAGGCACAAAAGATAAATGTACTTCTGTCTTAGAAATTTAAGTCCTGTCCTTTTAAATGGAGAGGCAAGGGCTACAAAAATGTCTTTGAACACAATTGGAAGAGGTTTAATGCTAAGGTCGGTGAAGGTGGGAGCTAGAAGAGTCCGTTAAAAGTTAGATATTGTGTTCGTTACTTATTGTGGTTCAAAAATACGAAGGGGTTATCCAACAGACCTGCTGTTGCTCTTAAGGTATCCGACTACTGGCGACAAGTTTTTTTTTGAAAAAAAATGCAGATATGGGGATTTTTTTTTTTGCTGTTTCTATATTTGTTTAGTACATTTTAAGAAAAATATGCCAAAATTAAAAAGAGAAAAAGAAATTATTAATACTCAAATGGGAAAAAATAGGTAAAAATTTACAAAAAAATAACATAAACGCGTCCCATTCTGTACCAAAAGTTTATAAACAAATTTTCAGCTTTTCAATTCTGATGTGTTGCTATATTATTCATTTTTGAAATGACATCCAGGATAAAAGATATTTTAATTTTTACAAAAACTAGAGCACTTTATCTTTGTTATTACATGAAATTGCTTAAAAAACAGTGGTTATATTCACATAGAGGGCTGTAAATGTTGTAGTAAAACAGTGATTGATAAATCTGAAGGCTAAAACACTTCTATTATTACACAGAGTGTACACAAAAAATTTCAGTTATTTATTTTCAGAACTTTTTGAGTAATCGCTGGCCCCTTTGAGTATTTAAAACACACACATTTCAAGTAAAACACGTTTTAAAGTATGACATCTTGTTTAAAGTATGGCATCTGCTTCTACTAAAACACTTGTCGTTTTAGTTCTAGCAAACGGAAAATAATAAACTTGGTATTTTTATAAAGCTAATAAGATAGTCTATGAAATAAAATCATAACAAATTTGTCAATTTTTGGCAAAATTCCCAATTTTAGAGTACTTGGATACCTTAAGGGAGCGTTTCTCAAACTGTGGGGCGCACCCCCATAAGGGGCGTAATAACTCTACGAGGGGGACACAAGCATATTGAAAAATTGAAAACAAATTATTATTTTTTTAAAAAAAAAATCATTAATTTACTGAAAATAAACAAAATAACATACTAAAATATAAAATACAGATTTGAACTAATATAAAACACTTATAAACGTATCAGTACTGCATAATATATTTTATAATGAATTTAACAATACTAAGTTAAGAACAAGTTAAATAATTACCATTAACCCTTAGGCTGGTCATATATAAAAGTTTGACAAAAATTTAATAAAATAAAATAAAATTTTATGCAAAAACTAACATTTGTCTTGATAATTTGTACGGTTTATAATTAATCTCTTAACTGCCGATTAAAAGTTACGTGGTTCACTCCCTAATGCCACTTTTTTCTTGTAGGGGTGCGTATGGGATGCATTGGGGGTGATGAATAGGAATAAATAAGTAAAAACTTCTCAAAAACATATAAATCCTTCTCAAACACTGTCAAGGTCCATTTATTGCATTCCAAAACCTTCAGAATAATTTTATGGATAGCAGTGCATAGAGAAGATCGTACTTCGGAAAGACGTATAAATACGTCTGGGGCAATTAACTCTTTGGCTAAGTGAGATGTTTTATACGGGAGAGATGTACTTAAGAGGTTAAAGTCGTATTGTAGCTTTGACGTCAAGTATAATATTATTGAATTCAATACATTGTTATTTTATGGAGGGGGGCGATGAAAATTAGGACTGAATATTGGGTCGCAATGTGGATCAAAAAGCTCTTGGCGTGGATCATCCCTTACATAGTTCCTATTAATAAGGTTTTTTCTCTATATGACCGCAATTCACGGTACTCATTCATTATCATGGATTTTTTTTACAAATTAAATAATTTTGCGGTTTATTGGAAAACATTCTTTAATGAGAAAAATAAATTTTAAACTCAATAATAAACGAAAGAAAGTCATTTTTCTTCGGGAGATGATCCTTTAAAAATTGAAAATGAAGCAGAATAATTATATGATTTATTGAAATGGTTACAAGTATATCATTTCTTTACAGTAAAGAATCAAATAAACTTTTTTAGTATTAGTTTTAACTTGAATCGAGCGCAGTGCTCTCAAATAGTTTAACTTATTTTTTATCCCTTGAATGGAGTTAATCAGTGCTAAGTGTGGTATACTCTCTATCAATTTAACAACGCTCTTCACATCAAAGAAAACAAAACAAAACACTGTCTCAAAACTTAAACAAAACCGTAAAATATGCTTATCGTAAAATTTTATGGGCTTAATTAATCTGCTTAAAAATATGTAAGCAGATGGTATACAAAAGAAAATGAAAATTCAATATTTATGCTAATGCGTTATTAATGAAATACTTCAGCCGTTACAAGATGTTTGCTTATAAAATCCTTTGAATAAGGTAATTTTAGAATTACCTTTTTTTTAAAGCAAAACGATTAATATTCTAAAGGAAAAGAGAACACACTGTGTGTAAATTATCCCAGTGAAGCAGCACAAAAGCGATCTGCATGAAAGATTCGCCACCGTAATTGTTGTTCGGTCTCAGGTTACGGTGAAAACTTATGCTGCAAATGTCAGCCGTTTATTATTTACTTTGGAATCAGTTTTTAAAACGAAATTGCAAAATGATTGTTGATTATGTTTTTCTATTTTTCTTCCGTAATTTCGTGTATCAATCAGTTGTATCGCTCACAATTCTACTTCGTTGTATTTGGAAATTGTATTTGTTTTTTTCCTGTGATTCAATACATGTTTTCGTATGCTGTAAGAGTATACATAAATGACACTCTTGCAATCACTTATTTTGCCCCGCTTGAGTACACACTATGGGGTAATTACTTGTTTTCCCATTAAAAGTTTTAAAAGTCTCGTCAGCTTTGTTATTTAATATCTCAGCTACATTGCTCAGTTTTCAAAATAAGAGTTTAAAGTCATTTAATTTGTCTTTAAATACGCTGGAATCATTTGCTCCCATCATCGTTTTTTCTTAAACAGGTTTTGACACCTACTAAGTAACAATTCTTTATTCATAGTTTAAAGATTAAGTCACCGGAGGCTTCGAAACATTCCAGAAACTAATGTAGTGGCAGAAAAAACTGCTACTGACTCTAGAATCCTATGTATATACACCCTTATATAGACTTCATATTACAAGAGTTATAGACTGTGTTGATTTCGATATTCCATACAGCAGTATATATAAGGGGAACCAAAAGTCTTTATATTGCTATGATAATAAATATTTATTTTATTTCCAATGGCCAGGGTTACAAAAGACCACTACACCACAAGAGGGTAAGAACAAAAACCGGCATAACAAACAAAGTAGGAAATAAAAACATGGCTGGAAAACTCTATGAACCCAATAAGTCCCTAGCTTGCCAATAAAGATCGCACAAAGAGTGCTGGGCAGCGGCGAATGTGGTCAGCATCCATGTCCTCCCAAATATCACAGAGCATGCAGAAAGCGGCCTGTGCAACATGAATTCGATATATAAATATTAATTGTGCTTGAAATATTATAATTAGACTCGTGATTTTTTCGATATATTGTAAGTATTATTATCAGTTTTTTATAAGATTATTTACCTTAATAAATTTCAATGTGTGCCCTCTTGGTAGCTCGGAGAATATCTAAGCGGTATTCCAGTTCCAGCCAAGGGGAAAGTTCAACATTTGCTTCACTCACACTCAGCCTGCCACTTCTTGGAAGATTCTTAACACTGCTTATTTCTTTAGATATTTCATACTATCGCTTTATTGATTTTGCACCATTAGATTTACTTTCTTAACAACGTTGAAATTTACTGTTAACATTAATGGGCAATTTCATTTAGGGAAACCAAAGCACGCATTGGGCTTTTTCTTGATTCGATGCCATTTCGACAAATAATGATGTCTTTCTTACAAATGTTCCCCCGTATCACTCTTGAAGAAGCATTCGTGTCACATTCTGTACAATAAAAGTACTGAAACTTGCCTATATTCAATGATATACAAGTTGCATTATTATATTAAATGGTTATTTTGTAATGATTTTTTTATAATCCGGGCAAGACTTTGGGTTCACCCTGTATTTTTCATTTGCTCAATCAACAAAAGGTTTAAGTAACTCTGCAACTAGAATAGGATTCGATACCATCAAGTGTGGTTGAATGGAATGGTAAATGGTTCATTCCTTATATATTGGCTAAAAAATGGCTCATATTTACCACAAACCAGTTCTCCCCGCTACCCAATTTGTATATACGCACGCATTAAGCAATCAATAATTGGTTTTTGTCTTGATCAATTAGCCCAGTTAATTTTGGCAATGTTATTTTGGTGGGAACATTCCGGTGCAAATTATTTCCAAACTACATAATACTGAATCAATGAGTGTAAGATATTTCTGAAAAACGATATTAAAAAAACAGCGAATATAGTAACTACACTAATAATAAGCAAACTATTAGACCTAGGACTGAGGTTACATATAATAATAATTATAATAATAATAATAATTATTATTATTTATTATTATTATTATTATTTTATATTATTTATTATTATCATTATTAATATTGTTATCATTATTTTATTATTGTCATTAATATTATGATTATTATTATTTTATTATTATTATTAATAATAATATTATTATTATGAATAATATTAATATTATTATTAATATTATTAATAGTATTAATAATATTATTAATATTATTAATAATATTACTAATAATATTAATATTATTATTATTATCAATCAAGAAAAACCGTAGTGTAAAAATGTGCAAAATTCGCATTACCCTATATCAAACTGAAAATCAGTCTAATTTAGGTCTAATAGTCTAATAGATTCCACAGAGTGATGACATACTGGCCAGAGGGTAGTTGAGAAGTCCCTATTGCAATCAATCCCACTTCTGCAGCATGATGGTTTTTAGCTTCAAGACTTTTCTTGGAGAGGGATGGTGAGATGCAATTACTTTCCCCAAACAACTTCAGACTTCTTATATTATATTTAAGGTCAGGGGATCTGTGTGGCGATCCATGAGGCGAATCTTCTCACTTTCCATGTAATCGTCAACCAGCTAGACCCTATGTGGTCGAGCCTTATCTTCCATTCACAAAAACACAGGACTAACTTTTCCCATGAAAATTCGAGCATGGGGCCAAAATTTCCTATCTTTTCCTCAGAGCAATCATGAAGTCTTTGTCAAACGCGTTCAAGGATTTGCTGTCGTCGAACACATAACACACATAACTTCCCAAACCATTATATCTCCTACACAGAAATGATTATTTTTTCCCTGATTACTGAGGGATGGTATTGTGTTCCAGGCTCTCATCGTGTCCAGATACAGATATGCCAAGAATCATGCTCAGGATATATCTAGGTTCATCTGTAAGAAAGCACGGTTCAGTTTTGAAGTCTAGTTCAAAGCACATGCTATCTGCATCATGCTAAACGTGCTCACTTGTGTCCTACAATGAGCGGGACATTATCAACAGGTCTTCTGGAACATAATCCTGTCTCATGAAACCTTCGGGCAAATGTAGACTGAAACTCAGGTTTCAGTGGCAGCATGCAGTTCACATTAGAACTGTGAGACTCTAGTATTCTTGTATCACTGCTCTGAAAGCATCAACTAACGAATCTGGTTTGCTGTTGCGGATCTTGATCGACCTTATCCAGGTCTTCACGGTATGGATTCAGTGTTTCCATAAATTGCAAACTACATGAGGTATTGCAC
The DNA here is from genome assembly GCA_019973975.1 of Trichonephila clavata. Lineage (NCBI taxonomy): Eukaryota > Metazoa > Arthropoda > Arachnida > Araneae > Nephilidae > Trichonephila > Trichonephila clavata. Next base: position 20,860 of record BMAO01019313.1, read on the forward strand.
TGAGCTGAATGGTCACCAGCGCTTGTGATTGACCTGACGCCAATCTATACTGACAATTCTCCATTTCATTCCTTCATTAATACTTTCGAATCTATTTATTTTACATATGTTACTGTATAAAATTTACCCAACTTTTTTGCGAAAAATATGTGTCTGAAAGGAGTACTATCATACAAATCACCAAAAACCTCTTCGTGTGATCATATTCCCTCCATGACACAAAAATGTATCACTCAAATGAAAAGACGTAGAAGCCACATTATTTATGAAATTAATTGAAGATCATTTTGAATTTGCATCCCCCGTTATAGTTAAATAAGTACACAATCAAATGTTTCTGAATGGATTAAAAAGAAGGAAATAAGCCGCAAAGCGATTAAGTTTATGATTTTCTTAAAAATAGCATTCAAACAAGTGAGAACTGGCAGTGTCTAATCGAATGTTCTAAAAGGAAGTCATTAACTGCTCGTTTGCACGCTTTTTAAGTACAGCGGACGTGAGTTATACTCAAGTAACTGCAGAGGAAATGTTTTTTTAATTAGATAAAAATATTCAGTCGAAATGAATAATTTTGTTTCAGAAGTTCTGAGAATGTGACACTAGTAAATGAAATGTTTTGGTTTAGTGAGCGCTTTTGTTGTGTTAGGAATGTAAATTATAAGCGCAAACCGCTGAAACGATTAAGAAAGCAAATTTCTAGATATTATTTATGACTTCAAATACAAAAAAGGCAATAAAAATTATTAATCTCCTTTTATTTTTCATAATTTATATGTAAAAGGAATTATATCTATTTCTATTCTTTGGGAGTATAGTAAATTTCTTAATTTACTCACATTTTACTGTGTGAAATTGATTTACAATATATTATTGCTAATATAAAATAAAGAAAATAGAAGTTTATCAGTGCTTGTGTAAAATGCATATTTTTTGAGTTTGTAATATCAGGCTGAAATGCATTCATTTCTTATACGATAAAATGAAAGCATCAAAATATTCAAAAATTGATTAGATCATTCTTTAAAAAAGTGAAGGGGCTACGGTAGCTTAGTGGTTATGGTCACGATCGCAAGGTCGTAGAGTTGCGGGCTCAAATCTTGGTGCGAGTGAAGACCCGTGATGTAGAGAGGGCCTGTGCATGTTGTAACCCCCTAATTCTGTTCTCCTACCCGGCAAAAGGTGTAGGAAGAAGTGAAGCAGACTCGAAATAATATTTTCTAATTATTTATTCAGCACATTAATTAACACAGACAAAATTCAAATAACCAATTAGCTTGCGATGTTTCCAAATAGAGAGTAGAGGTTTTGTAAATAGTGTCGCGTGTTCGGAAAATACTTCTAACAAATTGATTCACTTTTTATGAATTCATCTTCTACTTTAATAAATGATTTACACAGTAGCTATGTGATCAAATGTCACTTAAATCTCTTTAATAATTTAAATACTAAAGCGCGCTATCAATCTGACTAATACCTGAGCTGTAGATAGTTTTCCTATCTTCTACTTCTTAATATTTCAATCTCTTGACAACTTCAATAAATCATCAGTTCTCCTTTACCTAACTAACTATCTATCTTCCCATCTATCTAACTTTCTATCTCTCTTCTAAGTAACTGACTAGCAAGCAAACTATACTATATATAATAGACCTAATCTGCATATCACGGTTTCTTCTTCAGAAAGGGTTGTTGATATTCATAGCCCAAAGATTTCCCAAGATGGTTAGTGGAAGAACGTGTATAGATCCGTCACAATGTTAAATCTGTCGGGGCTCAATGACCCTCGTTAGTGTGGAGTGGTATTTAGAAGAGAGGGTGCCAGCTCAGGTGTCCTCCTCGTCACTTGAATGAGGCGAGTGAGTGAATGTGGAGTTTTATGGTGCAAGAATCATATGGCTAATTCTAGCTAAACTGCTCCAAACATTTGTTCAAGTATTAAAACGCATGATAAAATATCTCAAATTCCTGACAACACAATTTCAGCAGAAGTTAAAATATTAAATCAAATATAAAGGTATTCTAAAGGTAAAACTAAACAAATTTTGGTGGGGGTTTCCCTAACCAAGTCAGACAAGATCTTAAAATAACGGAAATAATTAAAATAAATAAAAAAAAATTTAAAAAAAAACGAAATTAAATCGAAATTCGACGACATCAGAGACGTAAAAATTGCTTGGAGCTAGGCAAAGGCTTAAATGCAATATGTGTTTTATAAAAGTAGGGAAAAAAACTTCCTATTGTTTCTAACACTTGACTGAGGTTAAAAATTATTAGGTCCGTTGCAATAGCCCTAATGCCGCTTTATAGTGGGACGTTAATATAACACACACTCAGTCAAAAAATATATATCTTGATTGGAAAATAATCATAATATTAAAAGTCTAACGTAATATACGCGATTTTTAGTCCAAAGAGTTCTTAAAAACCATAACACAAGTTAAATATTCACACAGACATGCACAGTTAACACATTTTAAAGCTAATCATAATAGACCTTTCAGTATGGTAGGGAAAAAAAGGTTTTAAATTTATTATGAGGATTTTTTTCATAACATTTTTACTGTCGTAAGGTATATAAAAAATAAAAAAAATTCGCAGTGCTCAAAAAATGTTATGCACACTATTGACTTCGATACTTTAATAAAAACCAATTTACAGGTACATTGTGTAAAAGACAAATGATTTTGTTTTCTCAAAGCAATGAAAACACTTTACACACCAACCGTATGCATATCTTCTTATAAATAGCCATTTAAGAATTGTTCTCAAAATTTACTAATAAGTAATTGAGAATAAGTTAAGGTATCCGACTGCCCTAAAATTGTGAATTTTTGGAAAAATTGACAATTTTTTATGATTTTATTTTATAGGTTATCTTATTGGCTTTATAAAAAAACCAAGTTCATTATTTTTCGTCCAATAGAACAAAAACTACAAGTGTTTTAGCAAAAGCAGATGCCATTACTTTAAGCAAGATGTCCTACTTTAAAACGCGTTTCACTCGAAATGTGTATGTTTTTTTAAAAATTCTCAAACGGGACCAGTGGTTGCTCAAAAAATTTTGAGAATAATTTACTGAAATTTTTTGTGTACGTTTTGTTTAATCCTAGAAGTGTTTTAACCTTCAGATTTATCGATCACTGTTTTATTACAAAATTTACAGTCTCTTATGTTAATATATAATCACTGTTATTTTAAGCAATTTCATATAATAATAAAAATAAAGTGCTCTAGTTTTTGTAAAAACTAAAATATCCCTTATGCTGAAGGTCATTTCAAAAATGAATAACAGTGTAACACATCAGAATTGAAAATTTGTTCATAAATTTTTGCTAGAAAATGGGCCCCGTTTATGTTATTTTTTGTCAATTTTTACCCATTTTTTCCAATTTTAGTAATAATAATTTCTTTATATCTTCTTAATTTTAGCATATTTTTCTTGAAATATACTAAACAAATATAAAAACCATAAAAAAAATCCAGATATTTCTATTTTAAAAAAAGGTAGTTGCAAGTAGTCGGATACCTTAAAATGAAAGACAATAATGATTATTAAAAAGAAGTTAAGAAATGTGTTTGAAAAATTCTCCAATAAACTTCTCAAACAAAAAATGATAATAGTTGGACGGTTCCTTTTCGGGAATGTCATTGTTTTTCTTGTCTCCTTTTTCAACGTACTTAGTATTTTAAAGAGACGACAAAGCACTTTCGTCTCCAACTGATCTACGATAATGCGAGGCAGTGGACTGTTGTTTTCCAAATGAAGGTGGTGATTCGTAAGTAGGCTGTTGACGCAACTAGGTAACCTTTTATTCCAATGATTTGCTTGACCTCGACCCTTTTTGAGGCGTAGTCGTACACAGTCGGCTGCGTAAAAGTAGATACGATCACTGCTGCAGTCAGTGATGTAAATGAAAATAAAAGCGCCACTCAAAACTTGACAATCATACTCAATGCACCAGTGATAATCCCTCAACATACATTGATCATTCGAATGTCGTTATTCCTTTTGGAATCTTTTTAAAAAGGCTTTTTCTTTAAAGAAAATTTTTTTTGTTTCAAGAATGAATTTAAAACATCTGTATCATTCTAAAGAATCCAAGAAATCCCGAAATCATACATGAATTTCGAGTTCTTGACTGAAAATTTTCAAATGTGTATGTGAATGCTTTAGCTCAGTGATTCCCGAAGTGGTCTATATAGACCCCCAGGGGTCTATGGAGACCTCCAAGGGGTCTACATCAGCTGAAAGTTAATTTGGGGGTCCATGAGGTGTAAGTGTGATACTGGCTCTCATTAAACTAGATCGTGACTTTAATTTTAAAGGAAAATTTATAGTCAAGTGTAAACCAAATTTTACCTATTTAACAGATTTATTTACCAAATTTAATGAGGTTAATTTGCATCTACAAGGTGACAGCATAAATTTTATTAAAACAACCATTTCAGTTTTTCTTTCCTGTTTTAAGCTAAAGATGTATAATACTGGAGGTTCCGAATTTTCTAAATATGTCACAGACAATCTATCAGAACATTTTAACCTACGTTCAACATTTAAATGCCTTTTATTCAGATTTTGAAACCAGGTTTGAGAATGATTTGGCTATAGAAATACCTCAGTAGGCAATGAATTCATATGGTCATATTGAAAAAAAATGTCGTATTGCAATAGAAACTAATAATCACTAACGAAGATCTTAAAGTTTAGAAACGGATGTCAGGAATTTTAGGGCTTTAAAAAGTCGAACCTGTTATTTGTCCCGACTTATGGAATATTGTGAGGAAGTTTTTTTATTGCTTTTCCTAGAGTGAAGGAGTTTCAGCACGGTTGCCATCTCGAAAAAAAAAAAAAAAAAAAAACAGGACACTATACTAACAGAGGAGATTTAAAATTAAACCAGACAAGATTGATGCAAAATGTTGAAAATTTGATATTGTAGTGCTAGAGATTCATCCCTCCCATTAAAATAATTTGTTTTGTTTATTTAACAGTTTTATTAATTAATTTAATTAACATATGCTTTTTGAATTTTAAACTCTATACTTCATAGTAGTACCAGCTGTTAAAAAGACATTTAAGTTAATAAATTTGCGAAAATTCAATATTAATTAAGCAGGGGGTCTACCCCTAACCGAAAAACATGGCAAGGGGTCTACGAGACAAAAAAGTTTGAGAACCTCTGCTTTAGCTTGTTCAGTTTTAAAGGAATACGAAGGCCTGCTGTAGCCTAATTGTTATGGTCACAAACTCGTGACGGTTTAGCATGAGTTCGAAGTAAAGCCACACTGAAGACCCGTCGTGTTGAGGGGCTGATGCACGCTAAATCTGTCGTAGCTAAAATTCCCCCCGTTTAAAGACTTCGGTGGTAGATTGGAGAGATTGTTCCTACCGTTACTTGATTGAGGTTCAGAATTACAAGGTCCGTCACCAATAGCCCTCGTGTTGCTTTTTATAGTGCGAAGTTAATAAATACTAAGCGGTTTCTCAAATAAATTGATTTGATTAGAATCTTGATTTAGTTATTTTCAAGGGCAAGAAAACCTGGAGCCCCAATAGTCTTAAAAAGCATTAGTCACTCTGAGTCTCGTGTGTAGAACTCTCTGCCCACAAAGTGCATTTTTGCGGCCCGGCCAATATATTGGTAAACAATAATATATAATAAAATAACAAATTGACGCAAATAAAAATAAGATAGAAATTGCTAAACGTTTTTTTAAAACTATGTAATTCCGGACGGTTCCTGCTTCCATCTGAAACCACTTGTCTACCCACAGACCCGGCTAGGTGTGTGGGAAAAACTGAATAATCAACAGACATGATTTCGCACTAATTTATTGTTACCAAAATATCAATCAGACGCAATAACAATCTAATTAAGATAACTGATCAGATAGTAGAGCGCGGAGGTGAGATTCGATAACACGGGGATAATACTACGGACCCTCAACTGATTCCACGATAGCTTCAACACGCTCAATATAAACTACACCGCACACTAATAAGCTAACTTCTAATTAAACAAGGCTCACGATACCTATACTTTTTTGAAGCAGATCCTACACTTGAATCTTTGCAGTAGATCCTTATCTGGATTTAATCACTGTCGCTGGATCCACTCTCAGTAATCCTTTTCATGGACAAACTCCAAAATCACTTAATAATTCCACGATCCTTCAATCTTCAACTAACAAACTAACTCACCAACTCTTTGCTAACTCCAACTTGCCAACTCCACAAACTCGGGAATACAGAATTTATATAATATACTTCATTTGAATAATCACGCTTTCTTACTCGGGAAAGTTGGTTGAAATAAATGTTTTTCTAAAAGTGTCATGAAGGGATTAGTAGAAACCGCGTATAGATCCGTCACCACTATACTTCAATTTTGCTATTAATAAACAAAATGCGTACATTTATTACGAATATATATATTGATCTTTTTATAACATTAAAATCACTTGGCCATCAACTAATTATAAAATAGAATTTGCAGCCCTTAATATCATATGAGTTTGACACAACTGCTCTAAGTGATTGTTTTTTAAAAATAAACCATGATCTCAACCCATCTAGAACTAGTCCGTCACTTTATTAAATGGGCTACTCAAATATCTGGAGATGGACTGATTGTTTATATTAACGTCTCACTTTGAGGCTACCCGAACACTATTAGCAATGGATCTGTCAATTTTCATCCACGGTAAAGTGGCGAGGACGGCACCTAAACTGGCTACCCCTTGCCAAATTTCTACTAGATACCAAAGTGAGGACTTAAGTGTAATTTTTTGAGAATAGGGCATGTGTGTGTCTGTGAATATGGAATTTTTTCAAATAGATATGTGCATCTATATTAGATATTATTTTCAGACCACTATCACATAGAAAATGGAGATGTTTTAAGATACTATGCACTCTTTTTGGAGTTAGTTATTTTTTCTTGCATGTAATACCAGCCAAATTTCATGTCTGACCTTTCAGTTCTGTATAGACTTTTAACTCTATGCGTTAAAGGGAAAAATTGTGATATTATTGATTTTTCTAATTTTGAGAAAACAGTGCGAAAATGAGGTATATATGTCATAACTGCATGAATATTCTTCGTCTTGCTTTGCGTCAGGGGTGGCCAACCCGCGGCACGCGTGCCACAATGTGGCACGCTGGAGTTGTAACAGTGGCACGCGAAGACTTACTGAAAGTTTTTTTTAATTTTGAACAGATAAACCATTTTTGATTAGAAATTAAAAGATTAACTATTTTTTAAAATTAAAAATTTTGAAAAGGTAAAAAACCATTTTTTACAACTTTGTTGAGAAATGGAGTTGTCTCCGGCAAAAAAAAATCTCAAAATTTGGATAAAAATATCTTAGTGAATACATGTTTTCGGCTACGAACATAAAAAAATAAATATAACTAGCTGATGTGCATCTATAATAACCTAATTTTATAAGCATCTGCAAGAACTAATCTTAATATAGATGACTTTGTAAAAAAAATTAGTAATTCAAAAGCACATTAAGTAAGTATTGAGTGTTTAATAATTATTTTGAATTGAATGATTCAAGTTGCTCATTTTTATTTTATAGCCAATCTAATTGATTGAACTTGTAAAAAAATTTTAACAATGAAACTTAAGTTTGTATTTTTGTCTTATTTATTATGTTATTTTTAAGTTTTGACTACATAGACTTGCATTAAAAAAAGTGCTATTTGCGTAAAAATCTCATAATAAACCTATAAGTAACATCAACTCAAAAACCGGTCAATTAATAATCGTAGACGCGTATTTATTTATTCATTTTTGCTTAAGGATTTGTTACTTGAATCTATTACTTTAAATAACTTTTCTCGACATATTCGTTTACATATATATGTGTGTGTGTTTGTATAAATATATATACACATGCATATATTTAAACATATATACACGCATACATATATTTACATTTATACATATATACAAACACACATATACACATACATATACAGTCGATTCTCGATAATTCGAAGTTCGAGGGACCAATGGAAAACTTCGAATTCTCAAGAGTTCGAATTATCAAGAGGGTAGAAAAAAACTCCCAAAATACTCGAAGATAATTTTTTTTCTAACACATTTAAATTTGAAACTATGTAATAAAACAACAATTGTATACATGTATAAAATTATTTTAAAGTATTTTTGAAAAGAATATATAATACAATATAAATACTATACAAAAGTTAAAAGTCTTTTGTATTAAAAAAAAACATTCAATACATTCATACGCAATCCTACGCATCTCTTCTTCACAATATTGGACCATCCTTTCTGAGCACATGTGTAGGAAGGCCACGTGTTAAACGAAAGATATGGACGGTTGACAACAGGTGTGGTTGGTCATTGTCCACTTGAAGAAGGAAAATAATAAAAATATACTTTCGCTTGATGAACCGGAAAACACTAAGAAGGGGTAGCAGACAGATGGTCATCAAAGGGGCTACGTTACAGGGAAGACACGCAGAGACAAAACAACACGAAACATGTAAGCTCCGTCCTCTTTGCTACAGAACTCTACATGAAAGCGAGTGTTCGAATTGTCGAGAGTTTTAACAGACAACTTCGAATTATATTTTGCGTATTGTAGTCCGGCCAGTCACAGATTTTACTTCGAATTATTGGGTGTACCCAAACGTATTGTTTTAGTTTGAAATATCAAGAGTTTTTCTAGGGGTTGAGCATATACTTCGAATTATCTCGAGGTTCGTATTATCGAAGGTTTGAATTATCGAGAGTCGACTGTATTTACATTAATACGTATATGCAAACATATATATACATACATAATTACATGCATTCATACACATACATATATACATGCATTTATACATATAAACATACATTTATAGATATATATATATACATATATTCTTACATTTATAGATATATATACACATATATATTCTACACATTTATAGATATATATACACATATACTCAAACATTTATGCATATATACATGCACTTATCCATATTTACATACTTATGCATACATATACATGCATACATGTATATTTCTATACATTCACTGTTACATTCATTTCAGGGACGCACACAGGAATTTTTCAAAGGGGAGGGGTCCGGGATCGGAAGTTCACCATTCTCGTATCATACCCCAATACGCCGCCATGCATATTCTCTTGATTTTGTCGACTGTTGGAAACAAAAAATAGAAAAAATTAATAATTGAATAAATAATTAGCATTAATTATAAAATAAATAATTGATAAAAAATATTTATTTAAATTTTACATACTTTATACATGGAATTATAATCAATTGAAAAAAAAATCGTGTTTGATGGAGGAGGGTCCCCGCGCGGACCAATGGACCTCTCCCTTTGTGTGTGCCACTGTACATACACATACATATATATTCCTATAATACTTTATATATATATATATATATTTATATGTGTGTGTGTGTTTGTGTATGTGTATTATTTTTATAACTCCTTTTTTGAATAGGAAATGAGAATGGTAAAGTATTAAAAGTTAATTCACGACACAATATTTTATTCCTTCAAATTCTGCTTTAATAAGTCTACGAATGACCTTGCATAACCCCCTTTTCAACTAAAAACAATATAAATCTATATAAAATAATTCATCTTAAGTAATGTATATTTTTATTTAATCAAAAAATTATCTTTATGAAACTGAATTACTAGATTATTTTATTGGAAAATGTGATTTCTAGAAAAGTTCTACGGCAAAATAAAACTGCAGAAAACTAGAGAGAGAGAATCGATTTTTCAGCAGATTCTCAAAAAGGATTTAGGGCTATGCATTGCAGTCTAGTATCTATCTTTTTAGGATCAAGCTGTCAGTTGTGAAAGAATACGATGCAAAAGGAACGTCTTGAAAGACAAGAACTTAACCATGGTTTAATAGAAGCCCGGAATCAAAAGTAACTTTGAAATAAAAATTTTTAAAAGGCAGGTGACGAATGACTTTTTAATAATAAAAGAAGGTAAGAGAAGCATTTTCAAAATTGTTCTAAATAAAACAATTATAATCAACTGAATCATTTTAAAAGCGTTCATCCATGGTCAATTGTTATAAAAAGTCGTTTTTTTTCTAAGAATAGGAATTTTTTTTATTAGAAGTTTAGTTTTAGTTCTCTTATTTTATCTAAAATGTTGATTAAAGCAGGTCTGGACATTCGACATTCGATTGAGTGATTGTGTGATAGTTTTTCTAGTCTTCACTTTTGTTTGTCACACAAATGTATTTGTCACCAGGGAGGTTATAAGGCATGGGCCAGCTAGGCCCGGGCTCAGGTCCTCGTCCTGGGGGGGGGGGGGGGGAGGCTTAAATAGTTTTCAACTCGAGCTTACTAAGGTGATGATCTGAATAATTGTAATCGTCAAATGTTATTTCCGGACATATTTCCCAAAAACCTTGAATTTTGAATTGCATACTAACTGGGAACAGTTGTAGCGAGTCCATCCGCATTTTCATTCATCCTTTTGCTTAAAATATTCTTTTTAACTGTAATTTCAGTTGAAAAACCGTTTTCTGTAAAGAAGACTGGGTTTATGTAAATTAGAACTTTTCTATTTAAGTGTTAGTCGTAGAGTAGGTGAATTGATAGTTGAAAGTTGGATAAAGAAGCAAACATAGTGTTAGCGACCGGAGGTCGTACAGTGAAGTCTAGTTGGAAGATTATCTAAATATTATTCAAGTATTGATGAGAAGAGCGCTCAAGATATACGATAAGTGGTCTTATTTCTATTATATTTAAACTGATTAAGCTTGATTGCTTCTCGGGTTTAGTGATCTAGGTGCATTCTCCCCTTAAGTTGACTGAGTTAATAAAAGTGAGTAAAAGAGTAAATAAAAGTGTGTTTCTTATTAAAATGAAGCCCAGTGGCTGAGTGGTAGTGCATCGCGCTTCCATACCACAGGTGCGAACAGGGACGTCTTAAGACTCTTTGAGGCCCTAGGCCCAGAGAAATCTTTTTTGAGGCCCTGGGCTCCTATGCAAAAGTAGGTCCTGCCTGAGATCTTTAAAAGTAGACAGTATGTAGCATTGTCAAATACTCGTTCAAACGGTAATTTGAAACAAATAAATCTGTACGACGCACTGTATGGTGCTCAAAAACCTAGGCACAAACCGGCTCAACCGATGGCCACATTTCGACTCAATGAGTTGAATGAATGTTTATGGTATTAGGCGTAGGGCTAGACATGGACAAAGGTCATCACAAAATAATACAGTCTTAGCACTTTTACCGGTTGACATGCAGTTTAAAATTCCAGTGAATAATATTTGACCACATTAAAATTATCCAGATCATGATCTTATTAAGACGGAGTCGAGAACGAAACGAGGCCCCCACCAAGAGCGTGGCCCTAGGCTCGGTAAATGAGTACCATGCTTGCTTGGGAACTGAACACTGGGGGTTTCGCGCCAGATTGACCACCTGACCGGAACATCTGCTCATGTACCTCAGGGCCCAAGGTCACGTATACTGAATTGGGCACAGTAGGCCTTGGCTTTCATGGGCTGTTGCGCCACTGAGTTAGTTAGTTATTAAAATGACTGATCTTTACTCGAACCCACCAACACCCGCAGATGCCGGGACGCGACACAGGGGCGAGACTACATTGCTATGTCATATCCATTAGCCATGCCTAGGCCTAAGCTTATCATTACATACCATCATTACTCATTTAGTCGAAAGGAAATAGTCGATCGAGTCGGTTTTTGTCTAGGTATGTCGAATAGTGAGTCATACATATTCAGTTGTTTCAAATTGCCGTTTGTACAAGTATTTAACAACGTATGTCAAGTACTGTCTACTTAAAAGAGACGTAAGAGGGGGGCCTGCTTTTACATAAGGGCCCAGGGCCTCAAGAAGTCTTCAGACATCCCTGTTTGTCACTTGATTTTTCCATAGGGTGTGGTGGATCTATACGCGTCCTCTCACGAACTTCTTAGGGATTCCTTTAGGGCATGTATTCTTTCAACCAACTTTCACCGAAGAAAGAAAACGTGATTATGCAAATTAAGTTTAATATATATATGCTGTATTCACGAGTTTTAAGAGGTTAGTGAAGTGAGAATTGAAGATTATATATATAGGGAAGTGAGAATTGAAGATTATATATATAGGGAAGTGAGAATTGAAGTTTATATATATAGGGAAGTGAGAATTGAAGATTAGTGAAGGGAGGATAGCTTGGATGTGAAGTGAATTAATGAGAAGCTAGCAATCAGGCAGTAGTACGTAAACAGTGTACGACGCGTGAAGTTGGAAACTCTAAGAAGTGCTTAAGTCAACTATTAGTTTTCAAAGCCACGTCGATCAGTTGAACGATTGCAAGAATTCATGTTCTGTAATCTTTGTTTAAATAGAAGTTAGGTAAATCATTAACAAGCTTCTTAAATCAAGCTTTGTATAAGTTATCGTAAGGATAGAATCTCATGATCGTATGTATTGTCCCCATGCTATCTTGTCTCACCTCCGGGCTCTAGTTGATCAAATTTATCTTAATAAGAGTGTGATTTGTGTCTGTGTTAAATATAGAGATAAATAAATAATTATAGTTCATACCACGTCGTTTGATCATTTAGTTCCTCCTACACATCTAGCCGGGTTAGAGGGAAGAAGGAATAATAATTCCTTACAATGTTTTTGTGAAAAGGACAAGCAACAAACTTTTTTTAAAATGAAATTTTTAAAAATATTTGTGTGTGTGGGAACGTATTTGATTTTTTTTCAATTTTTATGTTAAAAATCTAGTTTATTCGCAGTTGACGAGAAACAAGAGCTTTGAGAATTTCCATTGAAGAAAGTCAAATTAATAAATTCATTAATTAATAAAATATTGCTTATTGAGTAAATTCGTTTGTAAACGGTGATCATATAAGCTTTGGGCAATATTTAGAAAGTTCGTAGAAGCTGGAAATGACTAAGCATGTATCTTTTTTAACGTTTTATGAATCGAAATCGCAGTTCAGGTATAATTGTCTCTCTCTAAATAATTTTCTTGAATTTACACAATTCACAATTTAATTTAAATTTAAAAAGCAATATTTTTCTAAAAAAAAATAAAAATATAGCATAATAAATAAATAATTAAATATAAATTAATAAACTATTTTTCCTTCATCAAATGGAACCATCATTGGCCTTGACTTTGGTTGACTGCTTGATTAATGGCTCCTTAACGTCACACTTTGAAGCAATATGAAGCAACAGATCTCCAATTTCGAATCATGGGCAAGAGACGAGGTTGACATCTTAATTGCCTCTTGCATCTTTCCAAACTTCATCACCAGACGCTTTTAGAGTATACGTGACGGGGACCAGTTATTTGGATGCTAAGCTTTATGGTTGATATGTTTCAGTTGAATTGTCAGCTTGAATCCCAAACATCGTCGTCCATAATAATGGAGGCTGTCACAAATCAGATTTTATTGAACCTCAAAATGCTCATTTAACCTAATGTGTAAGTTGGACGAATGATATATCAGTTGAGGAATCAATTGGATGAATGATATATCTGCTTTATTTGACAATAATGCAATAAATTGAAATCAGTCACCAATATCCCACAAAAAGACCATTATCTCTTCAACGATTAAGTTGATTCAGGGACAAGGTATACAACTTTATATGCATTCAGCAATATTATCATACCATATTACATATAAATTTCATGACTCTTCTTAAAATTATTCTAAAAAATATATGTGAAAGAAAATACAATTTAGAAATTATTTTTACAAAGTTATACATACATATACATTAGGGTGAATCGAAAATTTTTTTTTTCAGTATTTCAAAATCTACCTTAAGCTGAAAAGATGTTCAGGTATATAGAAAAAGAGAAGAATAAAATAAAAAAGTTAATTTTTTTTATGCCTTAAGTGGAGCGAAGTTTAGTATTGGAGCTTTTTATGGTAAAAAATCAAAGTAATTTATATTAAAGAAAAAAAACAGGTATTTTAGTACTTTTTGACAGTTATTGCGATGGGAGGACATCTCCTAAATAGTTTCTAGAAAAAAATAAGGCGCATTTAATAGCTTCGAAAGTATTCAATTTTTAAAAAACCCGCTGTCTAAATAGTGCACGATAAAGTGAAAGACGGAAAAAAGCTTGGATCGTACAGATACAACGGTGGAGAGAGATTAGATTATGAAAAGTAGCAGTGTGCACCCAGTACTCATCTATCAGTAATGATCGTTTTTAGTAATTTTTATTGTAGGAAAAAAAAATTTATTTTTAGTCTAAAATCATCTAACCAAAACTGAAACCCCCCTTCCTCTTTTTTCGAAAGTTCAACACCTTTGTGTTAATATTAAATTTTGAAAACTTTTGATTTAAATTATTTTTCTCTTAGTCTCTATACCAGGGGTCGGCAACCTATGAGACGCGTGCCACATGTGGCACGTGGTACAATTCTCAGTGGCACTCTTCACTACTCTACAAATTTGTAAATTATTGAGAGGATGGTAGTTGGTAAATTTGTAATGGACCTTATTTGAAAAACATCTTCAGAATTATGGACATTTACGGAATTACGAAAAAATCTGAAAGGTAACTCTTAAGATAAGTTCTTAACTATTTTGTTAATTGTTGAATGATCTTGCTGGAGAGATTTAATTGCTGGAAGAGAAAAAATTGCATGTACTCTGCCTTCCGCTTTTGGTTCTACATATTTAAGTAAAAAATCTTTCCTCACATGAAAAAGATTTCGAATCTGCAAGGAAATTGTTTAATAAATGAATGCTCAGAATCGTGTCAAATTGAAAGGTACTAATTATGTTCCTGATTTTGCGATATTTAAGGAAAATACGTATATATATATAACGATTTAAGGAAATTTTTAAGGAAATACGGTTATTTAAGGAAAATACATATATATATATATAACGATGATGATGGATTTAGTAAAGGAGCACGACTGTTAGCGAAGATCTTGATAGCGTGGCCGGTGTTGGTATTTCCTTATATGGTTGATGTTACATTTTCATTATTATGGAAGAGGCAGTCTTGGAAAAGCTATTCTTCTTTATTAAACACTGAACATGAAGACACATAGATGGACGTAATCACAAATAAACACACACACAACAATACACAACCACTAGCTGCAGCCGACTACATGATGAGAACAAGAGACAAGAGAGCACGTAACCGTCTGCTCCGAGTTTTTAAACTGGCGGTGAAGGTCTTACGACTCTTTTGTAACAGGAGTCATGATTGGATGCAAATGCGCGCGAGCAACTAGATTAAGATTATAACAGTCTTGTGCAAAAGAACTAGGAAATAATTTAACGGGGTAAAGTTAAAGAGTTAGAAGAAGTCATTACATATATATATATTCTGTTATCTATTTCTTATTTAAACAAATATGTTTAAAAATACATAATATATGTACAATTTAAATTTTTGTTGAAGAAATAATTATGGTTTGTGCTGTTTACTTTTATATATTAAGTAATATCTTTAAATAAATCAAAATTAATATACAATAAATATGTAAATCTTAATAATTGATATCTATTCTCTAACTCTGCCTGCATTGTCCTGAGAATCAAATTGTTTAAAAAAATGGCCTATCATGTGGCACGCTGAATTCTATTGGTAGATTGGTTTGACACGCAACAGCTAAAACGTTGCCGATCCCTGCTCAAAACTGAACAGCTTTTCAGCTTAGGTAGGTCCCGATTAATAAGAATTATCTTTTCATCCATACAACCACGCGATTCATCTCAATATACATACACTTACATATATATAAAATCGGACCCCGATTTAACGAATTCATAAATTTTATTCGTTGATTCGGGGTTATTCGTTATAGCGGGGTTGAAAAAAATACAGATTTTTGCACTTAGCTTTTGGAAATTCTATAAGAAGCAGCTGCATCAAAACTGTCCATAGTTAGAAGTTACGTACTTTTTATTCAACAGCTAAAAATACCATTAGTGAATTATCTGTACCTGTTAATTAGAAATTTTAATCTTTTTGATTCCTGACTCGAAAGATTTCTCTATTGACATTAAGCGGAGAATAAAATATTGCGTCATTTATATTATGTTGCATAAGGTATGTTTTCACAGTTTGAAAACTATGTAAAGGATTAGGAAATGTAACAGTTTTGATAAGAATTTCATTATCAATTACTCGATCAGAATCGCTATTTTCTGGTTGCGACAAATCAACAATTTCCTGAACTTCAGTTGCATCAATAGCCAGCCTTTCATTAAATATAACATAATCGCTTACATCTCAAAGTATGGAGACGGGTTAGATAAGAAAGAAGTTTCTTGTCCTATTCAAAGCTCACTCGGTAGATTACACTCATGACTCCTCTGCACCCTGTCCCGAAGAAATTTGCTGCACACAAGACAAGTCTTTTGTCTTTTTCTGTTCCGTACAAAAAGAATGTGTCATTTGAAAAAAAAAGTTCAATTTTCTCTAACACAAACTTGTCAACAACTAAGTGTAGACCTCTCATTCTCTTCACTTTACTTTAATTAACTTGATTTCTCACTTCCTCTTACTTAGTTCTCTTCAACTCGCTAAAACTGAATTTATATAATATTCCTTATTTACATAAATCACCCTTAGCTCTCGACGAAGGTTGGTTGAAATATACATATGTCCATAAACTAAGGATAATTCAGAATCACACAGAAATTGAACTCTAAAATAAAAAAATTTCACCTGTAGAATTATTACACACATCTTGAAGAAGAATATGCAAATTACAGGAAACCACCAGATGGCGCGGATAGTACGTCACAATGACGAGAGTGTAAGAGAGGGGTATATAAGGAATGGTGGCAAAGGAGTAAAATTGTTCACAAGCGCTTTAAAAGACTTTCAGTGCAATAACCGCATAGTTATGGCACAAAGGAAGCATTTGGATGATTTTTTACGTGGTAGAATTATCAGACGACTGGAATGTAGACGTACCCAGCTGAAAGTATCCGAGGAACTTGGAATCGCCAGAGTGTCATCTCCAAGCTTTGGAAACGATTCCAAGATGATGGTAATGTGAGTAGATGTTACAGCACAGGTCGCCCCCGAGTTACAACGTCGAATGAGGACCAGTATTTGGCAGTTACTGCCAAAAGAAACAGACGGAGCACAGCATCAGACCTGTCTCGTCAGCTCTCTTCAGCTACCGGTGCGACAGTTTCAAGGCAGACCGTGTACAGACGTTTAGGGCACATTGGTCTATATGCTCGTAGGCCTGTCAGATGTTTTCCCCTTACCGCAACTCAATATCGCCTGTGATTAACTTGGAGTAGAGAGCATGCATTGTATACACCGCAACAGTGGTTTTGTGTGATGTTTTCCGACGAGTCCGCAGTCTGATTCTCGCCGGACTTTCATATGGAGAGCGCCAGGAACCCGTTACCACCAAGAGAACACCATTAAACGATACCGTTACGGTGGTGCAGGATGGCTTGTTTGGGGAGGAATTAGTCTTGGTTCCAGAACTGACCTGCATGTTCAGAGTGTAACGATGACAGGCCACATCTATCGGGCTGTCATTCTGGAACAATATATACTTTTGTTTCGGGGCGCCATGGGGGCTGAATTTCTATTTATGGATGACAACGCCTGTCCTCACCGTGCAAACATTGTAGACGAATTCCTTCAATCGGAGGATATCACCCGTATGGATTGGCCAGCATACTCACCGGACTTGAATCCAATAGAGCATGTGTGGGATATGCTTGGCCGACGAGTTGCAGCCCGTCAACCCCCTCCCACCTGTCTACCGGAACTTCGGAGGGCATTGCTTGATGGAGTGGTGTAATATTCCCCAAGATCAGATTGATAATTTGATACTCAGCATGTGTAGGCGATGTAAGGCCTGTATTGCATCGTCCGGGAGACATACTCCGTATTAGCCATCATACTAACCATGTTATACTGTGTTTTGTAAATAGGTTCTTTTTTGAAATTTGCTCCAGGGAGTAAAAATCGCAATTTTTATTAATTATGTCAAACATATTGCATCTTTTTTGCTCTTTACCTTTTGTTTTATAAATACACTTTGCAAATAAGTCAAATTTGTTTTGCTTCTGTCTCTTTCTTTGAGTGAACTTCATTATCCTTAATTTATGGACATGAGTGTAAATAATTTGATTTAAAGAGAAAAAGAAGAGGTTAGTGAAAACCTGTATAGATCCGTCACAAACTTATAAAGAAATTTTTTTCAGCTGTTGAAATAATTCGTTAACTCTGGGTTTATTATTCGTTAAATAGGGATTTTTACTTTTATTTTAATCGGAAAAAGAGAAAGATTCGTTAAATCGCGAAATTCGTTAAATAAGGGTTCGTTAAATCGAAGTCCAACTGTATATATATTATGATATTGTCTATTTTTAATTTTATTTTGAGAGGGAGTTTTCTAAATTTATTACAGTCTTAAACCCCGCAAAACCTCGCCACACAAACACACACACACATACTCTATGTGTATGTGTGTATAATGCTTATATATTATATATACTACCTCTGACAATAAAGTTCGGTGAATGAAGTTAGAATGGCCAATCTGGCAACACTGGCAAAACAAAACGCTGCACATGCATAGAGGCAGGTGTTGACCATTGCCTCTTCCCGTTGTTCAGTTGAGCATTGTTTGTGTTCCATGTAAGGCTTGTTTTACAAAGGGCTTGTTTAGTGCGCTGGTTCTTAACTGAGATCAGGAAAATGAATGAATAAAAGATCCATTTAAAGTTTTGTTTTAAGCTTGGCAAGGCACCGACAAAAACTTATTAGATGCTGGTACGTGTTTATGAAGATCAAGCACTGTCCATGAAGTGTGTGTACAAGTGGTTCGCCCGTTTTCGAAAGTGTTTCTGACAAACCCCGTAGTGAAAACCGCGACCTCCCTCATTGGCAAAAACATTGAGAATGTGAGTCAATTAATCACGAAAGATCGTCGATTAACTCTGCGCATGATAGCTGGACGATGAATGCTGCAAGGTACATTGAAATTTCAACCCTTTTCACGAAACGTCTACGCAGAGTACGACCCCAGTACGCACAAGGTCCATGGTTTTTGTTCATGACAATGCTCGCCTTCACACAGCCAATGTCATCAAACAGTTCCTGGCAAAAAAGGGGTTGGTGGAAATTGAACATCCTCCCATTCTCGCCAGATCTCCATCCTCCAGACTTCTTACTATTCCCATGACTCAAACTCGCTCTGAAAGGAAAGAGATTTGACGATATTTCTGACATCCAACGAAACGTGACAAGACTTTTGAACTCCATCTCAAAAGAAGACATTTTACAAAGTGTCCAGGATATGTATAGCAGATAACAGTTGCACATAGTTATGGGAGGCGACTGTTTCGAAGGACAGTAATGTAACTTTTGTTAATATTTCATCTTCGTTAATGTTACGGGACTATTCGCCATATTTTATTGTCAGAGGTTGTATTACACACAGAAAAGCATTGCACAAAAACAAAGCCCCCTAATAAAAAAAAGCAAAAAAAAAAAAAAAAAAATGCTGTTTTCATTTTAAACTACGGGAAATTTATTTATTCATTTTTTAATGTTAACACGATTGATAATTAAAATTAAAAATTATTATAGAAATAGTTCAAATTAATAACTTGAATTACCTGTATAAAAAATTAAATCTAAATTATAATTAATATATAATAACTTTAATATTAATAATTTCAATAAAAATAATGTTAGATACGATAAGTTATTATCAATTAAAAGATAAAACAATGTATCAAAATAAATAGATATGTGCTTACACATCATGTTGCTGAAGATTATTTTTTTAAATCTTGAACTTAACCCTAGATCAAGTTTTTTTATGTTGTTGAAATGCTGTATTTTTTAAACGAGGATTACCTGTATTAATCTTGTTGTGGTATGCTTCAAACAAGTTAGGTAGGATTACAAGAAAAAGTTTCAAGAAATTAAGCCACTTATAGAATCCAGGCAGCCCTTTGAATACGTCTAAATTTTACGAAATTAATCTTTTATTTTTATTTTGTATTCATCAATAAAATAGAGCTTCTTGACTATAACATTTTTTCTTTATTTAATTGTAAACGTCTGCATTAGTACCTACTTGCATTTATAATTTAATCTCATTAATTTAATATAATAAGTTGGTCGTCGTAGCCTAGAGGTCAAGGTCTCGGACTCGTGGTTGGCGTGTTATGAGTTCGAGCCCTAGGGCCTCTGAAGATTCGCGGTGTCGAAGGGGCAGATGCATGTTAAATCTATCGGGGCTCAAAATCTTCCCGTTCAGGTGTCGTCCCCGTCACTTTACCATAGTTCGAAATTACGAGGTCCCTCGCCAATAGCCCTCATGCAGCTTTATAGTACGACGTTAATAAACACTTATTCTCTCTCCAGAATAAATCCCTCTCCCATTTTAATATATATTTTTGAATTCTCCATGACTCCCGTAAATATATTTCTTACAAATTTCCTATTTATGTGTTCAGTTCCTCATTATTTTCATGACACTACTCATTCGTATAATATGTTAAATATATTTTCACCTAAAATACAGTAAGAGCCACCTTAAAATATCTTGGTTTAATCAACCGTTAATTTAAGCGATTGCTCTCCCTCAAACGCAGCCTTGAAAGCAATATATTCTAATTTCTGTCTATTCCAGTGCTTAACGCATAGTATTAAAACAAAAATAAGTTCGAAATGTATGGTTGCGCGTTATACGCCGGTTATAAAATTGGTAGGTTTAAAATTAAAGAAAGATGAGTGTAAAGATTAGATAAATTAGATTTCTACATGATATGAAAAAAACAAATGTCATATCTTGCTAAACCAAAATTTTCGGATTACATGAAAAATTCAACTGTTTGTTTTTTCTTGTACATCTAAATTATTCTGTGACACATAAATCGACTACACCACCTCAGAGTTGATTTTAAAGCTTTCACTATTATTTCCCTTCTTTTTAGCCCATTTTAAAGAAAATAAACGTACGCTGTTTCTTCTGTTACAATGAGTCAATTCTGACAGTTTTTTAGAGCTTCATTCGCAGCACTTTCTTTTGAGGCAGACAATTTCCTGGCGTATTAACTATTGTGATTTAATTTTTTCGTCCCCTCACATATGCAGCTTTCATTAACACCAAACATCTTTGCTACTACATGGTTCCAATTTTATTTCACGATTTGAATGACTTTGCAATTTATACTAGAACAGTGTTTTTCTCGTTTGACAGGACCCATATTTGCTAAAACAATGCTATATCAATTGTATTTCAACTAAAGTAAATACGATTTACTAAAGCCTTCAAAGTTCATTTTTAAAATCCTGGTTTAAAATGATACGATAATGAGAAAACATCGGACTTCTAATTCCGCCAATTCATTCGGGTCGGAAAAGCATTCTTTCCCCAAATTAGGTTCCCATTTTCTCGAAAATCTAGACTAACATTTTCCTGTACATCTGAAATTAACACAACCAATTCTGTTTATAAAGTTATTTACTTCCTCAAGCATTACCCCTTGTATTGTTCCCCTTATCGTTTGTTAACTCAGTATACCATTGCTCGAAAGCCGAGGAAAATCTTTAAAATAAATGACTTTAAAAGGTAAGTGAGTGAGTGAATATTAACGTCGCATTGTTCAGCTATACACGAAGGCTTTCTTTAAAAGGTTAAATGATATGCATGTACATTTTAGGTTACTTAGTAAAGTAAAAGGTACGCATTATATGGAGAATGCACTTAAAAAATAAAAAAATAATTATCTTTTGAAACTATAGGTGTACGTTATTCGCTGGAATATACTGTACCCAGTCTCTTCGAGAGTTACATTATTTCCTCCTTATCTTAACTTAGTTTGCAGTTGCTCTGAATTAAAAAAAAAAAAGGATAAATTAAGCATAAGTACACTGCCGACCACACAAAATGCAACACCAAGAAGGACCATATCACAGCGAAATTTATTTGGCAGATAACATGTACAAAGATCAAACGATTAAAATTACAGTTTCTTGAGAACCGTGGATAATGACAAAATCAGTAGTAAGTGTAGCCGCCATTGTTGGTTATAACCGCTGTCACACGCTTCGGCATAGAATCAAAGAGGCTTTAGATGTATCCTTGGGTACAGCAGTCCATGCGGTTTCCACATATTGCCAAAGTTGATCTGGTGTGGCAAGCAGGCCAAGGAAGAAATTCAATCTGATGGGTGAAGAAGAACTCTTGAACATTGTGTGCCACGTGTGGTCGTGCATTATCCTGTTGGAATATGGCTGATGGTAAGCGCTGAATGTTATGGGAGAACCACAGGCTCCAACATCTCAGAGATGTAGCGCTGGTTGTACAGTATACCGGCAATGCGTACTAGAGGGGTGTGACAGTGAAATCCAATACCATCCTAAGCCATGATACTGGGTGCAGGACCAGTGTGGCGATGCATAACGTGACAGTTCAGCAGCCTCTCACCACGGTGTCTCCAAACTCGAATTCAACCTGAAACCTCTCGAGTGATTTAAATCAGTTTGTATGATGGTATTAGATTACATATATATATACAACTTGATATTTTCTTTCATAAAAATTCTGAATGTTTTTCAGAATAGTAATGTTTTCCGTATAAACTCTTCATTTATGAAGAAGTCCTTAAGTTTTCGAAAACACTATTTTAAGGAAAAGGCTTTCCATGTTCAACCTTTTCCAATATTTTGATAGTCCACAGAGAGAGTGTTTACTAACTTTGCGCTATAAAGCAACACGAAGGCTATTGGCAACGGACTTTGTAACTTTGAACCATGGGCCAGTGATGGGGACGACACCCTAGCAGGCACGCCCTTCTCCGTACTTCCCCACCATGTGAACTTTGTACTTTGAGCCTTTGACAGATTTAACGTGCATCAAGGCCTCTACATTGGGGGGGGGGGAGGTCTTCAGTGGCACAAAGCTCGAATACATAACTCCAGTTACGAGTCCATGACCAAGACCACTGGATTACCGCGGCCTCTTGATAGTCCAGAATATGACTCAAATGAAAATATTAAGGTAAGAAGACTTTTTACCTACATATAATTTAGCTTCTGTACAGTTAAAGAAAACTTGTTAAAATTTACGAAGAAATGCATTAGTTTTTAAGGGGTTGTGTCGTTTTCACCACAAAAAGGAAATGGGAGCATTGAGAAATATATATTTTCCAATGAGCAACACATTACCAGAAAAACTTTTTTTGACCCAATTTTTCCAGAAAAAGCTAATGAGATATTTTCTTACTTTTATCACATCATTTATTGTAATTTTGTTGTATTATGTTAATTCGCTTGTTCCAGTGAGCCAACTTTCATTTTCAAAGTTGGCGTGTGAAAACAGATTAAAAATAATTAATTAATTTATGCCTTGTTTAGGAGATGTTCTTCTCCTTTGTCTATGTAAGAGACAACGATGTATTTAAATTGAGAGACATCAAATTTAGATTTTGATTTAGATACTGTTTAAAATTAAGTCACAGTATACATCTTAGCATCTTATTTCTCTCTCTTATTTTGGCAGTTTACTCTATCCTTGTACAGGCTGACTTCTGTTATCCCGTTCCCTTAAACTGACTGTTTTACATATATATTGACTATTTAATTTTTACTGAATTTGCTGTAATTTGCTTTTTATCTCTCATAGTTGGAAATTACTCCAAGCAACACTTCTGGATTTTACAAGAATATAACAGCATACGTGAGGAAGCAAAATTATATTTTGGATATAAAATTTAAACGAGAACATTTTAGGGATTTTTAATGATGTAATAAAGTAGAATGGCATTTTAGATTAAGGTAATTACATTCCCGGGGTAAAGATAACTTTCTAAGGAGGAATTAAAGTGTAATCCGCTAAAATAATTGTAATTAAAAGAATTATGAATTGTTTGAAAATATATTACGTGTGTTAACCCTTTCTCAGAGCTGATTACATAATGCATGCTTTGCTAAACAATTGTCAAATGTTTATAAACATTTAAACGATGAACAAAGGGTTTTCATTGAGTTTATTTAAAATGTTTGCGCAGGCTTTGAGCTTGAATGATGATGCTCGCTTCATAAAAATAATTAAAAAGGAAGCTGTATCTTCGTAATGGCTGAGAGGGGGTGGGGACATATTTAAAAAGACAGGATGTCCTCTAATCAAGTCAGTTGACCTACTTGAATATCATCCACAATTTCGAAAGTTTAATGTGGAATTTTATTCCATTTCTTAAATGAATTGCTAATACAATTTAAGACGATTTTAAGGATCTGTATTGCGAAATAAGAAATGAACTTGGTACATTTTATCACACACACACACACACACACACATACATACACACACACTTATTTCAATTTAAATTAATTCATTTTTCTTTTGTAAAATAAATTTTATACTTTCGTGTCATATATTGCAATACTAAACTGATACTTAACTTTATCTATTACTATTGCGGAAATAGTGATAAACTTACAAAAATGTTTTATAGTTTGAATTTTTAAGGCAATTTATTACGTTTATAAGAATGCCAAGTTTCCCCCCCGTTTATTAATACAAAAACTGCATCTATTTTAGTAAGAGTGGATGTCCTCCTAATAGGTAGTTACAGACTTAAAAATGCATTTTATGCAAAATGCGCTTTGCTTCGGATAGTCTTGTCGGGATCGTCTTCTTCCTTCAATGAAAATTGGATCCAGAGTTTGTACTATTTGCACAAGACAGTTTAAGCACAGAATAGTTTTTAAAAAAATTAAAATAAGTAATTTATTAATTATCAACTTGAGAGGTGCTATAAAAGTAACTTTGATTTGAGAAGTAAACAAACTGATAGCTACCTCAACTTGAAACGCGTTTAAGTCTCTTCTACCCTGTGACCCAGCTAGCGGTGTGGAAGGAACTAAATGATTATACAAAATGATGAATTCCAATTATTTTATTTATCACTATAATCAACTCAGACACAATCAACACTTTAAACAAGATAATTCGAATCAGTAATAGAGCAAGAGGGAGACGAGATTCGTGTTGGAGAGAATATATTCAATCATGCAGCTCTACTTTTAATATTACTTTATACAGAGCTTACGTATGTAATGACCGCACTATTAGTTTAACTTTCTCAACATCGACTTAATTTCATTTAAGTTGACTTTAGCACTTCCCTCTAGCTAATCTTATCATTTTCTTAATATCCAAACTTCTGGCTTCCTTACTCTTTGTTTACGTATACCTTTCACTGTCAATTCACTTCACTTTTAATCTACTCACAATTCACTAACCTCAAGCATGCGAAGAAAGAATATATATATTAATCTTAATTTGTATATCACGTTTTCTACATTTCGGAGAAGATTGGTTGAAAATGCTGGTCCAAAAGAATTCCAAAGAGGGTTAGAGGAAGGACGCATATAGATCTGTCACAAACTGAAAAATTAAGAATAAATGCAATTTTCTACTGGGAGCTCGAGAAACAAGATTATTGCCTTTAATTAAATTCGACTCATTCGAAGTTAAATCTGCTTCAACTGCAGTAATGGTTGGTGATGCTTTATCTATAAGATAAAGTGTAATTGATATTATCACCAGACTGCATCCAAAAACGCCACTATGTACGAAACAGGAAAACATGCGATTCACTTCCATTCTTGATTAGTTGTATTAAAAATACTTCAGGGTAAGCTGGAAGAAATAGAATAGATCGACAGAATAAAGTGTAAGCCAAAAGAAAAAACAATTCCTCAAAATTTTCCTAAAATAACGTAGGAGAAAAAAATTAAGAAGGCAAATTTAATATAGGTAAGTGATAAATTTGTTCCTGTAATCAGTGAAAGAATTTTAACACGTGATGAAAATTAAATGAAACATGTACATCAATTTTTTCTAAAATAAATTAAATATTTCAAAATTTCAATTTTTTAAAAGAGATATTTGAAACAACTATACTTCAGTAAATAAAAAACAGCAATACAGAAACAAATTTCGATTGCAGAGATGTGAATAATGGTTTGACAAAGGATCGGAACGGCAGCTTTTTTTAAGAGAGTGTTGTCCTCACATACGTATTTTGCAATTATTCAATCAAATTCTTTTTCTAAAGAGATACTTAGATGTCGAAGATGATAATAGGGAACCAGCGTAAGTAAAATTAAAAAACTTCTTTATCTTTCTCCAAAAGCCCAGTGGCTGAGTTTTAGGGCATCGCGCTTCCACACCACAAGTCCGGGGTTTAAATCCCGGGCTGGGCAAGGTGTACTCAGCCTTTCATCTCCTCAGTGGGTCAATAAATGAGTACCAAGCTTGCTTGGGAAAACACGAGCTTTCGCGTCGGATTGACCACCTTGTGACGGATCTGTACGCTTCTCACTAACCTCCTCAATATTTCTTTAAAGTTTTATTTATTTCAACCAATCTCCACCGGGAGCCAAAGCGTTATTTATGCAAATGAGAAATATTATATAAGTTCGGGTTTCGCGAGTTAATGAGAGAGTAGTAAAGTGAAGAGTTAGATTTTTTGAAGTAAAATGAATTGAAGCATCGGTAAATCAACACGCGGTTGTTGACAGTATTAGTAGTTACGCGACGAACTAAGCTGAAGAGCTGAAGATTGAAATTGGAAAGTCGAGTGTGGATCCTTAGCCATTATCCGATCCAGCCAGCAATAAATCCTTCACCACGACGGACCTGCCGAAGTTGCAAGGATAAGGTTAGTGATTTAGAAATTTGTGAATACGTGTACGTGTGTTAGCTGTAATTGTGCGTGCTGATCTTTCGTGGATTCAGTCCCAATTCCGTAGTTCCGCTAGTAGTAACCCCTTCTCACACTCCACTGTGTTTTATTGTTCTTAAATTTGAATCGTGTGTTTGTAACCTTCCTTGATTATGAGGTATCAATAAATATAGTGATTTGTAATGATGTTTCTTGAATTCTCTAATCCGCCTACACGTCCAGAAACAGTTAACGGTAGACGGGGAGATGATAGTCTTAGGGGAGGCTATATTTCACGACAACCTGACCGGAACATCTGCTCTTGCACCTCAGGCCCAAGGTCCCATATACTGAGTTGGACACAGTAGGCCTTGGCCCTCATGGGCTGTTGCGCCACCGAGTTAAGTTATCTTCCTCCAAACACCGGGAGGTAATAAATTCTTAATTATAATAAGAATTTATTAATGGTAAATACAAGGTAAATCCCAACAAATTTAAAGTGCTTTGAAATAAAACGTTTTCTCTTTTTCAGTGTGTGAGGATTCTCTGTTTTAATATTTGAGGATGATGTTTTAAATTCATTTTTGTCTTGAGTGTTACTGACTGAGGGTTGATAAACATTCACCCCACACCGCACCAACGTGAGGACATTGAGATCGACAGATTATCACGAAAGCTATTGGTGGCAAATTTCGTAATGCAGAACCATAGTCAAGTGTCAATTGCAACATCTGAGGTTGCACTCCATCCTCCATCTTTGAAGCGACATGGGGCTTTATTAAAACCCAAAAAGTGCAAAATAGGGCCAATAGATGGCTCTGGACAGAAAAACGTCAGTGATGCTGCATGAAAACCATGCATAAAATGAACTGCAGTGAGAGAGGAAACAATTGCACTAGCACTTGCAGCATGTTGACTTAACCAGAAAAAACATTGTTAGAAAAGTTGTATTATCAGAATGGAGAATTTGTTATTGTGCAGCTTTACGATCCTATCGCCATGAGAAGGATCTGAATGATCTCTTGTACACATCTTTTGGTGAGGATTGTGTGTTGAGCCGCCACTTCTATCATGCTTGGCCTCCCAGGTCCCCAAACCTTAATCCATGTTTTTATTGGTTGTGAGGTTATAAGAAATCGCAAGTCTACCGCGATCGTCTATCCTCACTAGGAATGCTAAAAGACTACATCCGATATATATACATAATAAAATGTAAATTAGATGTAGTATGCACTGATAAATGATGATGGAATTAAGGATTTGTGCAAGTTAATTTCCATGAAATTTAAAAAAAAAAACAGTAGAAATATAATTATAGATATTTTTAATTCAGTTAATTGAATGTTAAGGACGGAAGAGTAGTCAAGAACCGAGTGTGCAGTGAACTGAAAAGAAAACAACAGGAATCAAAGCAAACGACAATAAAAGTCACTATTTACATATTTGTACAGATGGAGCAAAATCGTTATTGGGTTCTAACAAAGGAATTTTATCATGAATAATTTAAATTACTCTATACATTAAACGTACTGATTGATTGCTGTATTAATCATTACCATATTTGTGGAAATTTGAATACCAAAAGCATTAAATGACGTTTTAAATGATGCGATAAATCGGGGGGGGGGCATGCGTGCCACAGTTTGGCACGACGGAGTTGTAACAGTGGCACGCTAAGACTTTGTAAAATTTTTTTTTAGAAAAATGAAGACTTAATTTTAAATAACAATATTTGTATATAATTTTATTGAAATGCGTTGTTTTATAGAGGAAAAAAGATATTCAAAATTTATTTTAAGGTATCCGACTGGTTGCGATAACTTTTTTTTTAAAAAAATGGAGATATGGGGATTTTTTTTGTTGTTATTTTTAGATTTGTTTAGTGCATTTTAAGAAAAATGTGCTAAAATTAAGAAGAGAAAAATTAATTATTATTACTAAAATGGGAAAAAATAGGTAAAAATTGACAAAAAATAGCATAAACACGGCCCATTCTGTACCAAAGGTTTATAAACAAATTTTCATTTTTTTCAATCTAATGTGTTGCTATATTATTCATTTTTGAAATGACTTATAGGATAAGAGATATTTTCTTTTTTACAAAAACTAGAGCACTTTATCTCAGTTATTGTATGAAATTGCTTAAAAAACAGTGATTCTATTCACATAAGGGACTGTAAATTTTGTAATAAAACAGTGATCGAAAAATCTGAAGGTTAAAACAATTCTACTATTATTCAGAACTTACAGAAAAAATTTGAGTTAATTATGTTCAAAAATTTTTTAGCAATCGCTGACACCATTTGATTATTTTCAAAAAATCACATTTCGAGTAAAATGCGTTTTAAAGTAATGATCTTGGTTAAAGTAATGGCATCTGCTTCTACTAAAACACTTGTACTTTTTGTTCCAGTGAACGGAAAATGATAAACTTGGTATTTTTATAAAGATTATATGATGGCGTATAAAATAAAATCATAAAAGTTTTTTGTCAGTTTTTGGCAAAATTTACAATTTTAGGGTAGTCGGATATCTTAAATATATTTAATTGAATTACAATAGAAAACTTTCATATAGATTTTCCTCTTTCATTGCTGTTTGCGCTGGCTTTCCAAAAGGAATGCACTCGCGAGAGATTTTGAAATTTGAAGGAGAGTGTGTGTGTTTTAAAATATCTGGGAAAAAACTATAAACTACCCACGCAGCGAGTGCTTGCTACTGAAGAATGTAAGTTGTGAATGGGATTTATCCTTTCTTACACATATTATAGGACATTTAAATCATTTAAATTTAAGATTATAGGTGAAAGATTGTATTTTCCTACTCCAGTTGGTCACATTTTCTTTTATAAGTTAATTTATCCTCCTTTTTTCTCGATTTTGATGAGAAAAAGGTTTATTAACACATTCGTATTAATGCAGGAACTATCTATCAAAGTTAATAGTGCTTCCAGCTGTAATAGATTTAAAAATTTACTATCCATTCTGCAGGATTTATTCAGCTTAAGGTTTGATAACTTTCAAGATGATATAAAAATGCTAATCTTTTCAAAAATCCTTTTTCAGTTTTTTTGCAAGACGTTAAATGCTACCCAACCTAAAATCTAAATGGAAATTATTGGCCTACAGCACCATAATAAACTGGAAAGCAAATAAATATTGAACTTATTTCAACTGCAAGTGATCCGCATTATATTGAATTTTTGAAAATTTGTACTAATCAGCAATTTTTCAAATTTACCCGGTTTGGCTATGTAATATTATTGTAGATTTGGATCAATATGTTTGGGAACAAATGCTTGATATCATGAATATAATACATTCAAATGAATTGATATGCCCCTAAAACAACATAGTTTGCTTAAAATCTTTATATATTAAATTTTGTTTAAAAAATATTTAATTTGAACAATTATTTTTAAATTTACACTACTTAGACTTGCATAAAAAAATATGTTCCATTTGCTAAAAGTCCCATAATAAGCCTACAAGCAACGTTTTTTCACCTTGCCATATTTGTTGGAAAAAATAGAAGTGACACGCATAGCTTTTTTAATCAAATAGTGGCCCTCTTATCAAAAAGATTAGCCATCCTTGCGATAAATGATACAATGATAAATTTTATAAAATCAAGAAAAGTAAATCCGAGATTATTTGCTTTACTGTGCGAAGAATTATCCAGGGTCCATAGAACCTTACAATCTTGATGTATGGGAAAAGGTTTGAGCCTCCAAACCTAACCCTTGTAAACGCCACAGATTAAATCGATACTTTTTCGCATCGAATCTCACGGAAACCTGATTAAAAGCTCCTATTTTACCTCACCGCCACTACTGTGCTCTGTACTTATCAGCTATTTTGTCAATAAAAATGATGGATACTTGATCTAAAAAAAAGAAAAAGAAAAACCATAAATGTCGCGATACTTAAGAACGCAGTAAGAAAAGCCGGAAATGACTCAGGACGGCTGGAATTCTGTTGAGGAACAGCTTTAACACGGCATAATTCGAAAAGGGCGATTATTTAAGGTATCCGAACACGTTCGGAGTACTTTTTAACAAAATAGCGTACTAAAACATTATAAATACCAATAAATATTACTATTTAACTCAATACCAATAAATATTACTATATATTTAACTATCAAAATTTAAAATAAATTACCTGAATTTTACAAAAATCACAATTATAAGTGAAATTTTAGCAATATTTTTGAAAAACTTCAAAGCAGTTAGAGAAAAATGTAATAAACATATATTAGTAAAAGTATTACTAAAACAAATTAGATGCATTTATCTAGAAAATGTACTAAAATTTTAATTTTTTATTAAAATTTGAAAATTTTAGAGCTGATTGAGTAAACATCATAAGAAATGTTACATTTTTTATGAGACCATTATTTAAAGAACAAACCATAACTCAAAAAGTATTCATACAATAAGAAATATTTTAGTACATTCTCTAGAAAATAACATAAATATCAGGTTCAAAAGTTTTATAGAAATACATTCGTAATATTTTAAGTTATCAGACTCGCCTGATAGATTTTGAGCAATTTATAAATGCCCACTTCTGATAGATCAAAAACCCACTTCCGGTTTTTCTAAATTTATAAAATTGATTGCACCTTGACCTCTAGGTAGTGTACAAACAAACAAAGTATGTTTCGGGTAAAGTCAAAAGATAGCTCTATTCAATAAAATAAAAAAGAAAAATATCTGACTTGACTGCATTGGGTCATTTTCAACGTGTTCGGATACCTTAATATTTACGGGGGGGGGGGGGGAATAGCGTACTTTATTTTGAGCTTTTAAAAAAAAAATTTCTTAGATTTATACAGTCAAATCTAGCTGAGAGAATCTTATCTTTCGACTGTATTTTTCATCAATACATTTACAAGTTTATTAAAGGCAAAAGAGGGTCAAAGTTCACGAAGAGAGGCAACCTCTTCACTAACAACAATTCCTTCCTCGACCTTCTGAGAACTACACAGATTGAGTTTGTCGTTTTCGTCTTTTACCCCCCTGGCGAAGTAAAATATAGCAGTAACAAGGAGGGGAGAATTTTTCTCTTTTTTTAAATCCCTCCTGCAGTGATTCGGGCACAACTCGGTGAAATAAGACACGTTCCTTTTTCCCCATCAAATGTGCTTTTCTTTAGAATCATTTGTTCATGGATATTTTGGGGGACAAGTCGCAGATAAATGATGATATCTAATTGTATTTATTCTCACGAATTAAGGTAAGATTATTTTTTTTCCTAAGAAAATAACAACTGATTTATAAACTGTCAAAACGAGGGGGGGGGGAATCTAACGTAGATCCTGAGGGAACTGTAATCGAATTTTATTTTCTGAGACTTCTTTATCGTGTATTATCTTACACAAGTTTCAAGATCGTTTGAAGCCTTATTTTTCTCATCTTTAATTATATTGTCGCAATGGAGGCAAAAACTTGACTTATTATTTGGGGGCTGAGAAGTGTTAGCATATACAGTCGACTCCGGATAATTCAAACTTTCGATAATACGAACCTCTCGATAATTCGAAGTATATGCTCAGTGTCTTGAAAAACTCTTGATAATTCGAACTAAAATAATACGTTTGGGTACACTCAATAATTCGAAGTAAAATCTGTGGCTGGCCTGACTACAACACGCAATAATTCGAAGTGATCTTATAAAACTCTCGACAATTCGAACACTCACTATCATTCACAGTCCTGTAGCAAACAGGTTGGAGATTATAAGTTTTGTGATGTTTTTCTCTGCGTGTCTCCCCTGTATCGTAGCCCTTTAATGACTATCTGCCTGCTACCCCTTCTTAGTGTTTTCCGGTTCATCAGGCGAAAATGCACTTTAATTGCTTTCCTTCTTCAAGTGGACAATAGACCAACCACACCTGTTATCAGCCGTCCATATCTTTCGCTAAACACGTGGCCTTGCTAACGCATGTGTTCAGAAAGGATGGTCCACAATTGAGAAGAGATGTGTAGGATTGTGTATGAATGTATTCTTTTAATATACAGGACTTTTAACTTCTGTATAATATTTATATGTACTTTTTAAAAATTACTTTTAAATAATTTTATACACATGTACAATTGTTGTTTCATTACATAGTTTCAAATTTAAATGTATTAGAAAAAAATTATCTTTGAGTATTTTGGGAGGTTCCCCCCCCCTACTCTTGATAATTCGAAGTTTTTCACTGGTCCGACCAACTTCGAACTATCGAGAGTCGATTGTACTTGACTCTCTTTGTTCACACAACAGTTCTCTCTGGAAGCAAGGATATCTAGGGAACATACGACTTCGAGATGCTTTTTAAATTCCTACTATTAGTTCACTCTCTTCCCATATATATCTCGAGTTCAAATTTTCAATCGTTAATGAAATTCTTCCTATTAATACATTCAAGTTCAAATACATTTTTTTAAACTTGATGTTAATACAGTTTTTTCAAGTATTTTCCTTAATTAAATTTAAAAAAATAATAAATAGTAACAACACAAAAATAATAGTTCAACAGCATATATAATTAGGAAAACCGTTCGTTGTCTCGCTGTAACGCATTGGATAGCGTGTTGGACTTCTAATCCAAGGGTAATGGGTTTGAATCCCACTAGGGATGGCTAATTTCTGAGTATGTGATTTTTTCTTACTATACTATTTTATTAGAATAATTAAATTTAATTACTGAATAAATAGTAATAAGCAAACAAAAAATAGTCCAACACCATACATAGGAAGGAAAATTGAAAACTACAAGGAAAATCGCTTTCCATTTTGTCACTTAATATTGTGATTCTGTCATATGTATAAACATGTTTATATTAATTGCAACTGTTTAATAAAAAGTAACTAAAATAAAAGTTTTCTTTGTTCACCTAAGTAGGAATTGACTTAATTTTTTTTTATTTTACTTGTTAGTTTAAAAAATAAAAGTGTAAGAGATTAATAGTATTATTAATTTAATACTTGAAAAATGCAGTGAGAAAGCCCCGTTCTTTCTATTATATTAACAAAGTGCAATTTCTTATCATTAAATGAACCCTTAGAACCACGTCTTATCAAATGACATAGATGTGGGCTTAAGGTGTGATCAAATCTAGTGTCATTCGACCTAACAAATTTAATGAGGCGCATTTGCATAATTTATCAGCCCCACCATTTTAAATACAGATGCCGCGTCGAGGGTACTCAGCGCAAAGGGAAGTAAATGATGTTTATAAAACAGCTAAGTTAAATGCGCTTATTCTTACATAGTTAAAAACCAGTGTTTGAAAAAAAAGTTGATATAAGATTACTCTCTCTCTTGCTTAGAAGTCTTGGTATCTTTAAACTTAACAAATGCAAAAAAAGGCAATAATAATAGTTGCCCAAATTAATTATTCCGAAAGTCTGAAGATATACAACTATTTTATAAAACCTTTCATTGAGAAGCTGACATATATAGACCGACTTAAATTCTTTCCTGTGCGAATGAAAAAATAGTATTTTTTTTTTAAACAAATTACTATTGCGCAAAGTATTTTCAAAATTTCATGTTTCATGTACCTTACATAACATTCTAAAAATTTTTTTTTATGAATGTCACAAATAGATTTTTTTGATTAAAATGCTCAAAATTATTTGCAAACATAACATTTTATTTTTGCATATTTTCAATGAATTATAAATTTTAGGTAGTATTAATTATTTAATACTAGACAAAACGCGGACTTGGATTAGAAGTCTAATTAATTATAGATGTTTATTTATTATTTATATTTGTATAAATATGAAAAATATAGCTAATTATTGCTTGGGAAATTTGTAAAATAATGCTATAACTAAAAGTTCAGTTTAACGGCTTGATTCAGTTTTAAATGAATAATTAATTAACACAAATGAGAGAAGTTGCACAAATTGATAAAATATCGTAAAATAATAGTAAAAAATATATAAGGGGTTATAATCATATATTGTGCAAATATTACCCTTACAGATTAACCTCTCAAAATACTTTTCTCTCTAATGCCTGCCTTGAAACAATATATATTTCTGAATTTAAAAATATTTTGCTTCAATTTTATGTACTAGTCCTTCAACTAGGGTTTCAAATTCTATTAACTTACGATAGGATGATCCATGAGGTGGACTTTACTTGGCACCATCTGTCGGCGTTAAATTCAACAAGTTTTGCCAGACGTTGAATAATGATCTCAATGTTTATAATTAGCTCTTATGGAAATGTTCGTTAAATTATATTTAACAAATTATACAGTCATTTAGGCTCTGTATCTCATTATTTGACATTTGTTTTTGAGAGAGAGAATACATGTACCACCCTGTTTTACATTTGAGACTTTCTTTTATTTATGTCTAACCGATATGTTAAGAGATACAAGTGTGACTATATGTTAGTTTCTTCTAATTTTTAAGAGGACTGTGTTCAAACTATTTTCTAGCACATTTTTTTTTATCAAATTGACATCATTTGCAAAGCTACATGATATCATAGTAAGACTTTGAACAAATTTGAATTATTGAGCAAATTTGAAGCTCGTTTGAGGCTTGTTTTTGGCGGAAAATATTATTACAAACCTGTAATAGAACTCATCATCTTTATCAATCATTTTTATTTATGCTATATTACTTAAAAGCAGTATATTACACATTTTTGTCCAAATTGGAGTGTATCGCGTTTTGTCTAATGGTGCAAATAGTTAGTTTTTATTGTTGTGTCTTTGATGTTAATTTTCTTAAGTTATACTTATGCATGTATTTCCATCTGGGGTCTGCAATAATTGATGTCATTGTACAATAAAATTCACAAAAGCATAACCAAAACACAAATATCTTCTTTTACGATGAATGCAATTGTCTAAGATGATTGATAAAAAAATTACACTGAGTTTTTTAGATAATACATTTGTAATGCTGAACTTTGTACCTTTGAGATATATTTATTTTAATTGTTACTTCATTTATTTATTAAATTAATTATGTATGTACATTATATAAATCAGGACAAAATGTACCGTGTTGTATCAAAACCGTGTTATATGAAACTTTAAAAAAATATAAATCATGGCAATGTGTTCCGTGTTATACCAAAATCAAGTCTTATGGTGTAAAATTTTATGATAGCTGAAATTTCGTTCCAATAAAGCATACAAATGAAAAAATGAGTTAACTTCAAGTTTTTAATCAAAAACAAAAAAATATTAAATTCAAAATTAAAAATACAGCAAAAATATATTCAAAAATAATTATTAGTATAACAAAATAAATAGAAAAGGCTTATTAGAGAGAATCACAAAATTAATTTTCATCATCACTCTCAACAGATAAAAATTACAGCTAATTAATTTTTTTTCTTCCGAAGTTAGTTCAAACTCCTTAGTTCACTAGTTATCTCTCCCTCATTATAAAAGCTACCTGTCTGTCTCGATTTTGTAATTCTTTCAGAATTTCTTTATAAGGAGCTAAAGAAATTTACAATTCGCTTTTGAATTTTTCTCTACGTACTACTGAAAGTTCTACTTCAACAAAAAAAAAATTTCGTTGAATTCAATTAAAAATTAATTCAAATTTTGTACCTTGTAATATCGAAACTATGTTTTACAAGTACCATGCTATATACGAGGCACATCAGTACTTAGAAACTTCGAGAGGTTTCTTTTTTTAAACAAAAATTCAATGGTCAAGGTGCAACGGTACCCTTAAAATTGACTAATTAACTCTGAAGATTACGTATTCATGAGGTTTTTGACTCGTACTTGACAAATGAGTAGATGTAAAAGTCATTGTATACAGATACTAAAAAGTAATCACAACACAAATAAATATTTAATTATTGATATATCTCCCAGCTTATAAAGTAAGGTCAACAAGAATACTCAAATCTAAATAATTAATCTTTTACAAATCGGAATTCACAGAACTGGATGGACTTCTGGAATTGGACGGATACAGCTCTCTAAAATTGAGTTATAATAAGTCCCAGGATGGTTATTAAAAACTATATCCGACTCCGACGTAAACTGTCCATATTTATACCGTATAGTTTTGCTAACTCAATAAGTAATTGACTACATATATCATCTAGTTCTAGAATTGCTGTTTATCTGTATTAACGTCGCACTATTCTGCTACTCGAGGGCTTTTGGCTACGGATCTCATAATTTTGAACCATGGTTAAGTGTCGAGGACGATACCTGAGCTGGCACCTTCCTCTCCTAACTACCACACCAACGGGAGGACGTTTGAGCTCTCAACAGATTTAATATGCATCGCTTCCCTATACGGTGGGTCTTCAGTGGTACTGGGCTTGAACTCATAACACGTCAGCCACGAGTCCGTTACCTTGATCACTAGGCTACTGTGGCCACACTATTTATCTGATAGTATTATTGCCATCTTTCTTTTTATTGTGCATTACAACAGCTTATATACTACGAAACATCGGTTTATAAACGGTTCCTCGATTAGAATGTGGCAACTAAATTTCTATAAAACTTTAATTTAGCTTAACCTTTTGTCTTTCACTACCCTTTAAAATTAGAATTTTAACAAAAAAATTGGTAAAGAGAGAGAGAGAGAGGGCTATTTATTTAGACTTAAAGGAGTGTGCAGGTAAATTTTTATGAGAATTTTTTTATTTCTAATGGGCTGCGGATTGGAGTTTTACTATGGCAGACCTAGTACATTCCCCGGAACCCCTGGTATCTTTTTTTAGTGTGGCACCATAAAGATGGATACCAATCGCCGCAGGTAATTTTGACGCCCAGTTTCCTCCCTAGAGGAAATCACCTTGTGACTGATCTATACGCGTCTATAACTAACCCCTTGGGGACTTTTCTGGGTCAATAATATTACCAACCAACTTTCACCGAAGCAAGGAAACGCGATTATGCAAATTAAGTATATTATATAAATTCTGTATTCTGAGTTTTGAAAGTTAGTTGGTGAGTGGAGGATCATGAAATTATTAAGTGCAAATCGGAGTTTATCAATTGAATTTTATCACCGACGAGAGTATTACTCGATGGTGATTAAATCCGGATAAGGATTGCATTCAAGGACTCAACTTCATAAAAGTACAGGTATCGTGATCCTTGTTTAAATGGAAGTTTAGCTTATTAGTGCGCGACGTAGTTTATATTGAGCTTGTATCGTGGAACCATTTGAAGGTCCATAATATTATCCCCAGGCTAACGAATCTCATCTTCGCGCTCTGCTATCTGATCAGTTATCTTAATTAGATTATTATTGTGCGTGCTTGATATATTGGGGGCAATAAAATATTTAGAGTGAATCATGTCTACTGATTATTCAGTTCCTCCCACACTTCTAGCCGGGTCCGATAGTAGGCAAGGGGGATTAGAGGGAAGCAGGAACCAACAAGCATTACAACCTGGGCTCAAGCCAAAGAGGCACTCAATGGATCTTTTACATGCCATATAATCATACGACATGGCCACTGTCGATTTTCTGCATCACGAAAATCCCCTGACTTAGGCCGGGTCGAACCCGCAACCTTAGATGTGGATGGCCAGCGACAAACCAATCACGCCACCCAGCCGGCAAGTTTTATGAGAATTGCATGAACCATTCTGATTTTGTGGGTGTTCCAAGAGCTGGATTCGTGGTGTAGTGTTCGATGATTGTGCGTTTTCCTTTACGTATAACATTAAAAATAATATGGAATATATATAGTTAGAGCAGGGGTGGGTAGACTTTTACATGGTACCGTCTACTTCTAATTTTTACATGGTTTTGCCGTTCACCCAGTGGCGTGGATGTAGTAAGCTAAGAAAAGGTTAACAATATTTTTACTATGACAATAATAAATACAAAATATGTACCTACCGATATAACTGCAATAAAAAAACCTACGTTTTAAACCATATTTAAAGAAAAACACAAGATACAAACATAAAAATAATGCTCACAAATTTAATAATATCGCATGGTGCCTTTTTTATCAAACAATTCAAAATACATTAATAAATATATAATTTTCATTTAAAGTTAGTTCTCAGAGTTGTAGTCAGTAGAAGACAGTTCATATACTGTCCGCAAATATTGAATACCTCGGTATATAATTATTAGCTGTAAATCTTGCACTGGATTCCATGTGGTCGTCTGTGGAAAGGAAACAATAAGTTGTTCATTGAAAATGCAGATTCACAGAGGTTGGTCAGTCTCATCGATTGTGAAAAGCCAATTCTCCAGTTTAGCTGGCGTGTTAGTCCATAAATATGTTTTTTTAATATGTGCATCTTACCTATTAGTAAAGGCTGTCACTCTAAAATGTCTCGGTGGTCCACCGGTCGATTGTGATCAACTTAATGCCCACCATTTGTTTAGAGTATAGCCAACAAAATAACGTGGAAGTTTTCTGTCCAGCTATTTTTTAAGTATCATCGGGTGGATGTCATATTTGGTTAGGCGCTGGCCTTAAGCGCCCAAGTTTGCTGGTTCGTGGTCAGTGGATTTCCATGATACCAAAAATTGACAGCGTCCATGTCGTATGATTATGCGGCCTGTTAAAGATCCCTATAGTGCCTGTTTGGCTTGGCTGCTTTTGTCAAAATTAAAATTTCTAGCACAATTTCGTATCGTTAAAGCTCAGGTACCTCCCTATGGGGAGGAAACTTGGCATCAAAATTACATTGTGTGGCAATTGGTATCCACCTTTGCCACAACCTAATTCCCGAGGAATGTACTAGGTCTGCAATGGTAATTACACATCTACAGCCTCATTTAAAAGAAAAACAATTTTGTAAGTATTAAAAAAGAAATATTAAAATCGGATT
The DNA here is from genome assembly GCA_019973975.1 of Trichonephila clavata. NCBI lineage: Eukaryota > Metazoa > Arthropoda > Arachnida > Araneae > Nephilidae > Trichonephila > Trichonephila clavata. The sequence continues at coordinate 60,391 of BMAO01019313.1, forward strand.
GTGTATTTTGCTGCTACCCTATAATCTAAAAAGAATAAGGCAAATGTATTTTTATCCATATAAGCGGAATTTAACGGTCTGAGCATCTAATAAATATATGCTTCATGAGTTGAAACATTGAAACAATAAGGATTAAGAGGGAAGACTCGTGCGATTGCCCCTACAAAGGGAATTTTAATTTATTACTTCAGTTCATTAATACGTTATATTGTAGCATTATCCAAGGTATATATAGTCCCTTTTTTCACTACTAAAGTTATCAGGAAAAATTGTCTGAATAGAAGAGGCATTACTCGAAAAGCTCTAGTTGTAATTTTGTTAAATTTATTTCCCTTAGTTCTCTCGCCTTTTCTTCCGAACACATTTGGAAATGGAAAGAGTCATTTATAAATGAATTACTAATGTAAGGCAAACTATTTTCAATGAAAATGAGACGAATTTTCAAAAAAAAAATTATGGGTGCATTTTAATCCCCAGAAATCAAGCTTTTTTTAACTCGTGATATTATCTAAAATACATTTTGTAAATTGCAATAATGGTACTATAAGTGTTATTGAAAAATATTTACGATTGATTTCAACTTTGTCTACTTTTATCTTCGAAAAATTGAAATTATTCCCTTTTAAATGAAATTCACGCTTAGAATAAATATTTTGATAGTGAACAGTATTTTTTGGGGGGGGGGGGTCACATAAAGCATACTTTAAAAGCAATAAACGATAACTTTGTTATACATAAAAGAAAAATTTAATATTCGTAATTTTCATGTTTTGGGTAAATTGTTATTCATGTCTTACAAAATGTATTTCAGTTTTGATATAAATAATAGATGTAATTTAGTTAAAAATTACTAAAAGAGTATTTACTCGTGAGAAGCGAATTTCTAGTATTTACTAGAAATAAAAAGCTTTAATGTCCTTAAATTGACTAATGGTTGTTTTAGTAAACATTTATAAGGTTGGTTTATAGGACTTATTTTTTATGTTCCGTTTTTTTAGCTTATTGATTTCTTTTAATAGTCTTCTGTTATGCATTGTTCATCAAGACGTTTTGTAATTTTTTAAATAGTTTTAGATATTTAAAAGGGATAAATAATTTATCCAAATACATAATCTAAAGTAAAAATCTACAATACAAATGATACATAATCGACAATGGCACACACAAGATTTTCTCAAGGGGCGGAAGAGTATACCACATTCTCATTCTCCCCAATACTCCGACAAACATATTCTTGTGATTTTATCGATTGTCGAAAAAAAAACAATAAAAATAAATTACTGAATAAATAATTAGCATTAATTAAAAATAAATTAGTAATAACAATTACTTAATTAAATTAGCAGAAATGCTATATACATAGTAAGTATATATTACTTTATACATAGGATTATAAGCAATCGAAAAAAAATCAAAGGCGATGGGCGGGATGACCGGACCCCTGAATCCCCCCCATATGTGCGCCACTGAGAATCGATATTTTATGTACTATTGTAGAAAAAACTTCTTTATAGAATATATTATTCTCTCTAAAAATTTATTTTATTGATCATACATGCTGAATAAATTATCAATTTTTTGGTGTAAAAGCAGTTAAATATAAATTCCTTGTTTCTAAATAATTAAAGGGATAATAATATTTTATTTTTAGTTCTGGCATTTATTATCCAAACGAACAATTTTCGGACTTTAATTTATAATGATAAGTATAGTAACTCTTATTTTTTCTGATATATATATTATATTAAACATAAATATAATAAATTATCCCACAAAACAAAGAATATAAAAGTTATAGAATCGAAACCCACAAGAGCAATGAACCAAAATATAAGTAAATATATATAAAAAATCAACTAATCAAAATGGAAAACTATTATGTTTTCTAAAGCTATTACAGACTTAAGGGCGGTAAAGTAGGATTAAGCTTGCCTTATGGGATCTCAACCTTCCCCTTCAGCAGAAAATTTATGCATATTAGTGCTACAAAAATTGTAAAATAAAACCAAATTTGAAAAATGACTTAAACCTCTCTCTCTCTCTCTATATATATATATATAGTATTGAATATAGTATTAATAAAATGCATATAAGTAATACAATATATACAAATACATAACACTGAGATAAAAGTGAGAAATCGAAATTGCTAACATTTGTTAATTATGGATAATGTATTATGAAAAAAAGACTCGGAAGGAAAATAAATTACAAAAAAATTAATAAGGATTTTTGAACATCATAGTAGAAAATCAAAAATAAAGAGGAAAGACATACAGCATTGAAAAAGAAATTTCTTTGTTGTAATCGGCATCGAAAATTTATTTGCCAAAAGAATGTTAAAAAAAAAATCAGGAACGATTCTTTCAAATAAAGGGTTTTGAAAATTTCGAAAAATGTCCAGACACAACAAAGTATTCATTCACCTGAGAAATCGGATAAAACTAAAGAATGCTGATAAGTGCTGCGATAAAATATACACTCATGTCCATAAATTAAGGATAATGAAGTTCAGGCGAAGAAAGAGACAGAAGCAAAACAAATTTGACTTATTTGTAAAGTCTATTTATTAAACAAAAGGTAATGAGCAAAAAAGATGCTATATGTTTGACATAATTAATAAAAATTGCGATTTTTAACTCCCTGGAGCAAATTCAAAAAAAACCTATTTACAAAAAACAGTATAACATGGTTAGTATGATGGTTAATACGGAGTATGTCTCCCGGACGATGCAATACAGGCCTTACAACGCCTACGCATGCTGAGTATCAAATTATCAATCTGATCTTGGGGAATATTACACCACTCATCAAGCAATGCCCTCCGAAGTTCCGGTAGACAGGTGGGAGGGGGTTGACGGGCTGCAATTCGTCGGCCAAGCATATACCACACATGCTCTATTGGATTCAAGTCCGGTGAGTATGCTGGCCAATCCATACGGGTGATATCATCCGATTGAAGGCATTCGTCTACAATGTTTGCACGGTGAGGACGGGCGTTGTCATCCATAAATAGAAATTCAGCACCCATGGCGCCCCGAAACAAACGTACATGTTGTTCCAGAATGACATCCTGATAGATGTGGCCTGTCATCGTTACACTCTGAACATACATGTCAGTTCTGGAACCAAGAATAATTCTTCCCCAAACGAGTCCTCCTGCACCACCGTAACGGTGTTGTTTAATGGTGTTCTCTTGGTGGTAACGGGTTCCTGGCGCTCTCCATATGAAAGTCCGGCGAGAATCAGACTGCGGACTCGTCGCAAAACATCACACAAGACCCCTGTTGCGGTGTCCATAATGCATGCTCTCTACTCCAGGTTAATCGCAGGCGACAGTGAGTTGCGGTAAGGGGAACACATCTGACAGGCCTACGAGCATATAGACCAATGTTCCCTAAGCGTCTGTACACGGTCTGCCTTGAAACTGTCGTACCGGTAGCTGAAGAGAGCTGACGAGACAGGTCTGATGCTGTGCTCCGTCTGTTTCTTTTGGCAGTAACTGCCAAATACCGGTCCTCATTCGGCGTTGTAACTCGGGGGCGACCTGTGCTGTAACATCTACTCACATTACCATCATCTTGGAATCGTTGCCAAAGCCTGGAGATGACACTCTGGGCGATTCCAAGTTCCTCGAATACTTCCCGCTGGGTACGTCCACATTCCAGTCGTCCTATAATTCTACCACGTAAAAAATCATCCAAATGCTTTCTTTGTGCCATAACTATGCAGTTATTATACTGGAAGGCTTTTAAAGCACTCGTGAACAATTTTACTTCTTTGCCACCATTCCTTATATACCCCTCTCTTTCACTCTCGTCATTGTGACGCAATATCGCGCCATCTGGTGTTTTCCTGTAATTTGCATATGCTTCTTCAAGATGTGTGTGAGAATTCTACAGGTGAAATTTTTATTTTAGAGTTCAATTTCTGTGTGATTCTGAATTATTCTTAATTTATGGACATGAGTGTATATTAAAAAGACATAACATATTTTAAACTTTCAAGTAGCAATATTCATTTGGAATAATTGCTTTGAAAAAGCATTAAAAAATGCTAAAGCAACATGAGAAACTTATTTTCGACAATTATGAACAAGAAATGCTGGTTTTAAAAATAAGTTCAATCTGAAAGACGAGCAAGTATTATTGGACAGAATGTGAAAAAATAAAGTTTAAAATTAGAATAAAGTTTCGGAAATTTTTTAATTTTTAGCATAAAAATAACGCCCCGTTGCTTTTCTCTACGAGTCTTTTAAAATGTAAGCCTCTCCTATGAAATTCTGTGTACGCCACTGAGCGACAATAATATACTAATCATATATTCTCAACCTTTATATATGCATATACTGGGGTATTTTTTTCAAACTGGCACCATTCACCACTGTTGCTCCATCTAACAACCACAGTAGAACCAAACTTGGTATGGAGGCTAATGATGACACGGAAAGAAAGATTTAGTGGAAAAAACGATTAAAAAAATTGCAAATACAGGTATTCAGGGCGCTATTGTAGATTTCCAAACCAAGAATCAGCACAGCACATTTGTATAAAAGCAAAGTCCAAATTTATGCTTTCATTTGCGACAACGCGTCTGTAATTTGGGCTATAAAAACATATAGACAACTCCGAAGAATATTCTCAGATGAAGCGAGCCAGCTCAAGATAATATGCGACTCGCATTACCAAAACGCCCGTTATTGGTAAAGCTGTATTATCATAATCATCCAAAACTCCTAGTAAGCTTAGAATTTGACATAAACTAGGTATCGCTTATTGATTTGAAAGGAAGTTATCAGAAACAAAGTCACTGACCATTTTCGCCCCGGCAGAGGACGTAAACCTGTGTCAGAAGAGATGTTGGAACAGTAATTGTCAAAAAACGGATCACAGAAAACCATTGATGGAACACATATCACAGACAGTGTGGAATATTTCTAGTGGTATCTTGCATATAGCCGTTGTATATGCTTCGCAGATAATGCGCAGGGAAGTTTCTAAGAACAGTAATCATATTGAATATTGCCGAATTCCTCATCGGAGAGTTGAATGAAACGTAACATTTCCCTGTTATTTTGTATATGTTAATATTATTTTTTCTAATTTGTAATACTTCTTTCATTGTACAGTGCCATAAATCAACTATCGGCGATTTCTCGAACTTTTTTTACACAGTTTCTTACTTACCATGGCATCAGTAATCTGCATACCAAGTTTGGGCGTCATTGCGGTTGCTAGAAGGAGATACAGGGAGCTCTAAACAGTATCAGTTAAAAAAATCCATCTGTATATTTCAGACGAAGTTTCAAAATAGTTGTAAAAAGAGCTATAACATGAAAAACAGTAAGATAACATCCTTTTTAGCACGATTTTATCAGCTTCACCTGTATGTACCGTTATCTTTGAACTAGATTTTTACCCTCTTTAAAGTGGCCGTGGTAAAGGCATCGGACTAGTGGCTGGCGTGTCATGAGTTCAAGCCCAGTATCACTGAATACCCGCCGTGTAGGGGAGCAATGCACGTTACATCTGCCGAAAACTCAAACATCCTCCCCTTGGTGTGGTGTAATAGTTAGGAGAGGGGGATTCCAGCTCAGGTATCGTCGTCGTCTTTTGACCATGGTTCAAAACTCCGAGGTCCGTCTACAAAAGTCCTCATGTAGTTGAACAATGCCACGTTAATATTATCTCGTTCTTTATGTAAAAAAGGGTAGGATGCGTCAGCAATTTTTTACCATAATATAAATAATTGCCTAGTTTTTCTGAAAAGGAAAATAAATAAATGATAGTTTAAAAATCTAAAAAACATGCTTTTATTGTAGATCGAACTAAAAAAATATATATATATATATATACAGTTTAGAAAAACTAAAAAACACACTTTTATAGTTAATCCAACTAAAAAGTAATAAATAATTCTTAATAAAGAGTAGAATAATTAACCAGAAAATCAATGTCATTGTGGTAAAAGCGTGGAGTGCTTTGTGTGTGTGTCCTACATTCTTTCACTAACTCTGCATTTCGGAATAGAACTAGTAAGAAATTGTAACAATTGATATCGAGCACCCCATGCTTTTACCACAATGACATTAATTTTCTGGTTAATTATTTTACTCTTTATTAAGAATTATTTATTACTTTTTAGTTGGATTAACTATAAAAGCGTGTTTTTTAGTTTTTTTTAACTATAATTTTGTTTCTATGAACTGAAATAAGGCATACCTAAAATAAGATATACTTTTATATTCAAATAAAATATCAATAAAGGTATACTCTAAAAATGATTTATTACATTTCCTTTTCCATTACGATAATTTAAAACCAACTTCGTGCCCTGTTTTATAAACCAGTTATATAAAGCAATACTTTTTCAAAGCATCAAATTTTTATAAAAGTGTTTAACAACTGTATAATTTATTCGTTGGCTTTTCTTCATCCTTCCTCACCAAAATATGTTACACGCTTCACCCGAATTTGAAACACTTTCTTTCTTTAGTGTTTATTCGTAATTTTTTTAAAGTTTTCGAATGCGAAAAACGTTGGCGTTTCCTTTCACTTTTAATTATCAACTCTTGAATATACAGTAGACACATTGACTTAAGAAATAATACTAGACAGCCGTCATCATTTACAAGTCAAACCAGTTTATGTAAAACCGAATTTAAGAGTAGAATATATTTGCAGAAGAAAAGTTCAAAGAAACGCAGGGATGCAAATAAAAAGTAGTTGTAATTATAAAATAAGTTGTTAAAGTCAACGCCTGGTGTTATTAGCAATTTATTTCTGAAAACAAACAGCAAGTAGAATCGGTATTATGCATTTTTACCTTTTGTGAAATCTCATTTGATGGAAATAGTTCTATTTTCTCTTGTGTTTAAGTTGAGAACAAATTTTTCCGTGTGAACAATAATTAAAGAACTCTATTAAATTTCAAGCATATTATTCTGAGAGTAAGAATTTTGATTGTTTATTATGATCAGGGCCAGTTTCTTTACCTACACTTACTGTGGGTAGGTTACTAGAATTCTTGAAACTATATAAATTGGAAATGAAAACTTAATGTAGATTAATCCCTTAAAGCAGTGCTTCTCAAACTTTCAATATTTGCGACCCAATTTTCAATCAAAATTTTCATTGCACCCCGCCAAACAACAATAATGCATTGAATGCAATAAAAATATACTTTGATGCTAGAGCTACAATATGACTTTAATTATAAACTATACAAACTATCAAAATAAGTATTAAATTACATATATGACAAGCTCTAGTAATTATTAAACTTGCTTTTAATTTTATATTAATAAATTAATTATCAAAAACGTTGTGAAGTACTGATACATTTATAAGTATATTATTTCAGTGTAAATGTGTAGTTAATTTTTATTATGCCAGAATAAATTTCGTTTTGCTTCCTTTCAGTATATTAATACTTATTTTAAATCTTTTATTTTCGACTTTTCAATAAGCTCGCTCCCCCTTACAGGGATATAACGCCTCCTTAGGGGGGGGGGGGTTACAGTTTGAGAAACGCTGCCTTAACGCGCACTTAGTTGAAAAAAAATGGAAAAAAATATTTAAGAAAACACATTTTAGAACCTTGTTTTGACCAAAAATAAAGTATAAAACCAATAAAAATTTAAATTTTAATTTGGATTTTGATCCACATTACAGATATGAGCCAAATATTGCAATCTTGTCCGTACATCAACTTTTATTATCTTTCTTTTAGAATAGCTGTTTCGGGGGAAAAGTAAAACATATTGAAACAGTATAAAAATATTTATTCATACTTTTTCAACAGGAATAATAATAATAATAATATTAGCAGTATTTATCTTTAAAAGTATTCAAAATTTTCTTTTGTCTGATGTATTTAGAAGAAAGGTGCTACGCGTAACCCAATATTGTAATTATTACGCCATAAAACGATTCTCTTATAATTTCCTTTTAGCACAACACACAGCGCAAAATCTCGTGTGAGCTTCTTTTTTGATGTTGGTGAAATAAAACTGCAAAAAATGACGTTGGAAGTCGTGGAATTCCAGAAGATTTTGGTCTACCCAATTTTTTAAATTTATAATTGTATCGCTACGATAATTTTGTACAAGTCTTTCTATATATGTGTGTTACTGTTAAAGTGTGAAATCCGTTACATTATTATTTCGTAGAGTAACTAGCTATTTCAGGAAATAACTAGGCAAATCAATTAGAGTATATAAAGTTATTGAATTCTACAATTTAAATAGGTATTATATAGAATAACGACTACTTAATCGTTAAAGTATGAAATACGACACCAAAAGTTCTTTAAACTGGTTATAGCTGCTTTTAGTCAATTTTGAACCGCAATTCAGTGTCATCACAGTAATCCTCGCTCTAATAAATAATGGAAAGTAAAATAAAAATGTGTGTATTTCATAAAATTTAAACTAATATTCTCTTACATTTTTGTTTGAAAATGTTTACGCAATGTTCTTATTTTAAATTTATCAATTGATTATCAGCGATAAGGATAAAATGTATCTTTCGAGAGATTTTAGTAATTTATGATCAGTTAATCTATAAAATAACTTTGAATTCAACTATTTTTCACTTTAACGGTATATCATTAGGTATTTCGTAGAATAACTAGGTAAAGTATGAAAAGTTTTATCTATAATATACTTTAACTGACTTGTCTACTTATTTCATCCAGTTATTCTAGTTTATATACCTAGTTATTCTATAAAATAAACTGAATTATACACTTTAACGGTTACTTATATACTAATTGGCTTCTGAAATCTAAATTTTTTTTCACCTCAGTTTTTTTATACAAAAAAATACGCACTCCAAGTGCTGATGTCTAGCAAATGGAAGAATACTTTATAATATTTATCTAAATTCACGAAATCACTACGTGGGATCGCAGTCAGTCTCACGAGCGCAGATGGCGATCTTTTATATTCAGGTGTGAAAATTACAGCAGTATAAAATAAGAATTGAAGGAGGATAGAACTCGGCACCTTCTGATTCGAAAGCACGTAACATACCACTGGACCAAAATGATCACTTCAGTCTGGAGGCTGTTATTGGCTTGAATAGATACCACCACCACCACAGACTACATTCGATTGTGCACTGTTTGGTGAGCTTAGCGAGATCTAATTAACTCGATCATGCTCTTTAAGGGGTTAATTTTAATTTAGATAATATTAAAAAGATCCAAGTGGCCTAGAAAGTCATGCATGTGGTAAAACAGTTAATATTACCCACTATAATTTCAGGTATTTTGAGTGGCATATATAGAGTAAAAACTTTACTTATCTTTAAAATAAAACTAACTGGCAAGTAATTTTTTCACATTTTTTTTCCAGAAATAAGAATTAAACTAAAAGTGTGTGTGTGTTGGAGTTGTATTAGTTTTGAATAATTGATATTACATGATTTGGTGATATATTGGTTTTATAAGACTTGGTTAACTCTCTTAAGCTGTTTAAGAAACATATTTATCAAGCAGTACCCAATCTAATTTTTGATTCAGATGTAAAAATTCACCATAACCGTTCATGTGCCTCATGTAATCACCTTTTACAAATACGGTTGTAAATCTCTTGATTTTAGTTAGATTCAGGATTTAATATCACAGTAAAAGGGTTTATTAGATTCGCACTCTTTAAGGAAAAGCGAGGGCTATTGGCAAAGGCAATAGATACCTGGGCTGGCCTTTCCTAACTTCCCCATCGTTTAATGTTACAGAGAATTAGTGAAAATTAAATGGAAATAAACAAATGAAAAACAACTGATTTATTTTATTTTTGTTAAAAAGTATATCGATCAAAATTTAAATGAAGATTTTCAGAATATTTGTTAATGCAACAATACCATTAAAGAAAAAAGAAATAATAATCGAAAATGCGAGTAAAATTTAAAAGTTTGCTTGGAAGAGGATTTTAATTCCTTTGAAAGAGTTGATTAATTAGTAGTCACAAGAGAAATTCTGTCTGATGAGGAAATCTGATAACCGAAAATCAATTTACTCAGCTGGATTACTTTTAGAATACGATACATACTGTATGCATTTAAGTAGAATTGTTCGAATTTGTATTCTATAGAAATAACTTCTTTAGTAGACTGCAAACTATGTATTTTGATAGGAAATTTTTTTTTTTACCTTTACCATTTTCTTCATCCTGACTTAACATGTAGAGCAAAAAGTGTTCTGTATTGTACACGAATTCAGATATCCCTGTGAATATTTAAATATGGCTGAAAAGAGCTAGAAAAAATCAGCAAAGAAAAGATCTGTCATATCTTTTAATAAAAAAAAGAAAAGAAAAGTCAGAAATCTGTGACTTCTCTCTCTTTTGACGATTTGTGAATAAAGTAGGTCAGCAAAGTACCTCATATATAGTGATATTTTCTTTCTTCTTTTACGGTTTCTACCCGAGCAGTAAAAAAAAAATTCTATTTTCTTAAAATATCTACAGACATCGCAAATACTCGATAAGATCAGATTATTTTCGGCCATCCATCTTAGAAGTTAAGTAAATAGAACTTAAAATGCTTTAAATTCTTTCATGCAGCCCGAAACGAACGAACGTCTGATACTAAAAACACTTTTAACAAAATAATAATGTTCTGTTGTTATCTTTTCTTTTTGCTGGAAGAGCGCCAGTATAGTAACTTGACTGAGAGAAAGTTAGGGGAGGGCGTTCAATTCTGCGTTAAAACGTGCGTGATGCAAAGTAAACATTAAAAGTACCGACTTGGAAGAATTTGTTTTTATCCTTTTTAGTTTTTATTTCATACATATAGACAATCTTGTTTGGTAGTAATCATTCTTGATAAGAATGGAGACACAAAAGCGTCTTTATGACTGCCGTAATTACGAAACAACAATTTTAAAATCCATCATTATGAAAGGAGTTTTGTATCTTTTGAGTCAAATTAATGCATAAAAAAGTGTGATGGATATTATTTCTCTTTAGAGTAGTAAGTGATTCTTAAGTGTTTAATGTACCTATTTTGCATAGACAATTTGTTAAAATTAATGTCTTACGGGTATATCAAACACACACACACAACTGGGTGAAGAAACCAAGAGTACACAGTTTGAAAGTGAAATATTACGCTCTGAATACGAGAGAAAGTTCGAGAATTTTAAGGTGTTTGATTAGTTAGAAAAAAAATTAAATGAAAATTTTGGCATTTGTGTAACATGTAATGATCATAAAATATTTCTCCTTGTAGTGTAAGATAATTAAATTTCTACAAAATTCAGGTAATAAATTGGAAAGGAGGGGGGGGGGGCAAAAAGTAACGATCAAACTCTACACATCTAGATTCCTAGTTCGGAGTACATAAAAAAAATCCCCATAGAATTGTACTTGTACGATCCACAGTATACGTGAAAAATACGAAAAACAAAATATGCCGGTGGAAAGAATAAAACACTGAATTGCAGTGTTTCTCAAACTTTCAGTATTTGCGACCCAATATTCAGTCAACATTTTCCTCGTCCCCCCCCCTCCATACAACTTTAACCTCTTAAGTGTCAACTGCGTATATAAACATCTTCTCAGCGAAAGCGTTAATTGCCCCGTACGTATATATACGTCTTTCTGAAGTACGATCTCTTCTGTGTACTGCTACCCATAAAATTATTCCACAGACTTTGGAATGCAATAAAAGGACCTTGACAGGGTTTGCGAAGGATTTACTCACTCCAGGGAATTTGTTACTTACTCATTTCCTCTCCCCCCCCCATACATCACATACGCGTGCCTACGTGGAAAACGGTGGCATTGGGGAGCGAATCGCTTAACCTTTAGTCGGCAGTTAAAGGATTAATTATAAACTGTTCAAATTATAAAGATAAGTGTTAATTTGTGTATATAATTTTGTATATGACAAGCCCATGGGGTCACTGGTAATTATTTAACTTGTTCTAACTTAGTATAGTTAAATTAATTAATAAAATACATTGTGTAGTACTGATACATTTATAAGTGTATTATATCAGTGTAAATGTGTGTTTAATTTTTTATTATGTCAGATTGTATTTTGCTTGCTTACATCCAGCAAATTAATAATTTTTTTTAAAGAAAATCTTTTGCTTTCGATGCTTGTGCCCCCCCCCCAGTAGAGTTATCACGCCCCCGTAGGGGGTGCATGCCCTACAGTTTGAGAAACGCTGCTGTATTGAACACATCAACAAGAGTATTTGAAAGTATATATAAAAGCAGATGTTCAGAGAGTTCTCCGTGCATGTTGAGGCAGGCGTGTCGTGGAATGAATCAGTTCACACGTCGCACCAGCTTGATGTCCACCGAAGCACAAGCAACATACAACGAGCAACTAAGTCCGTTTATGCAGTCACTACATCTCGATACACCAAACTTATTTAAATTGTCCCTATTGGAAAAAAATCCAACGGTGTGAGATCTGGTGTTCATAGTGGTGGTAGAACCGGACCCCTAAGTCCGATCCAGCAGCTGGAGAATTCCCTATTTAGCCAATCACGTACAGGAGCACAGAAATGCGCTGGAGTAACATCATGAATTCTCATGTATTATCATTTGTATAGGTACGTTTACGGATTGTGCATTTTTATATACACCCAAAGAGAAGAATCTGGCTGTGCAGAATTCGAGCGCTCTTTTTGAGACACCCTGTATAATGCATCAATAGCTGCTATGTAGCATAACGTGTGTGCTCTAAGTTATTATTTTTTATGTCTACTTACAGCAATCTGAATGAATAATTTCTGTAGGAAAAGTTTTGTAATCCAGCTGGAGAATCGAAATCATGAAGAATTCCGGAATTGATAGGAAGAAAGTTAAGAAATAAATCGATTTATTCAAAAATTGCATTTGAGGAAAATAACAGAAAACATTGGGTATGAAAGGTATATGAAATATCATAAAAAAGAACCCTTCTTTTTCAGAATTCATACCTCAACTCAGAACATGTTAAAATTGAACTTTTAAAAATAAACACAATAAATTTTAGGTAGATTGTTGCGTGGAAAACAAAATTCTTTACTTGGAAACTAAAGAGTTTTGTTGCAAAATTCTGTAAAAAATAAATAAAACAAAGTAATTTTAATTTTTGTGAAAACTTTTCATGAATTTATTAAATTTTTCAGACAGTTCATTTTTTGATAAAAAAAAGTGCCTGCACAGTTTTACAGCTGAAAATTATTATACTATTCCCTTCTAATAGTTTCTATTTTTGTAGGCAAACGACGCATGTAGCCTTAAACGTGTACGGACAGACTAACTCAAGCAAGCGAGTACGAAATCCAGTAAAGAAATTGCTCCTGAGTCACTGCTCCTTTTAACTTTCGTTCTGTGTCACTGCGATTTCATTACAACACCGAAAACACTGCAATTTCGTTGACAATAATGGATTTTTTTCTTTTTTTGAGTTCTTTTGATATATATGAGAAGACGGTAATTCAAAATAGTATTTGCGAAGTAATACCAAACAAAACACAGCATGTTTTTCTCACGTGAGCAATCAATTTAATGATTTTGTGTTTACTTCATTTGTACAGGGTGTCAAAAATATAAGACTACACTTTCGAAAATGCATTAAAAATAAACATAGATTTTCACTTACGGTTTTTTACGTTCCATAAAGAAAAGATTAAAATTTCTATTATGTAAGGTGAAAACTAGATGGTGCAACGTCAATGTTTTGGGAAAGTCTCTTTCAAAATGGCTTCATCACAAGACCAAGCGCAAGTTGTAGTATGGTTTATCGAATTTAAATCTGCAACACATGTACAGTATAAATGGGGCACCACCATAGTTGTGTTTGGAAGCGAGAAAAAGTTCCCCGGGCAATGGATAGAAAGAGAAAATCCAATACCGCAGCCGTAAATAACACCTTTGGACTTCCTGTTGAGATACGAGAAAAATATTGTTCAACAATCTCCAATTCGTACCACTGATGTATTGAAAAGTCGAAATACAGCGGTTATGCAGAATGTTAATTCTGAAATGACCGCTGGTCAGAAACCTCGTATAGACTCGATGTTTTGCGAGCACCTGTATGTGTGCGCGTATTGAAATCGTGCAAAAAACATTGTAAATAAATTGCAATTTTAAAAAAAAAACTAAAAAACATCCTTTTATAGTTAATCGAACTAAGTTGTAACTTAATCTTTCAGTCGCCAATTTTGGAATTAGTCACCAAATCTGGAAATGGGATCTGGAATTAGCCGCCAGATGCAGGATGGGATCTGAAAAGGGGAAATTGTTAGTCCTAACGATCCTGATCAGGACAATGGAAAAAAATTATGAAATTATTGTATTGTCATCGGTCCTGGACAAGTGAGCAAAATTTCGAATTAATCTGACCTTTTAAAGTGGTTAAAAATTGAGTTCAAAGATTCCGTTACAAACAGATGAAGCTTATAAAAAGGTGTTAAAAAAACTTTTCTATATGGAACGTAAAAGTGAAGATCTTTGTTCATTTTTCATTCATTTTTGAAAGTATAGTCATCCTTTTCTGACACCAGGTGTATTGTATAGATGCAAAAACTTTTATTTGGAGAAAATTTTTCAGCAATGTGAATAACAATCCTCGAAAAAAATATTTAGGATTAAATATTTTAAAAATATCTCACTTAAAAGGCAAAAAGAATTATATATATAATATTAAATCTACGGGGTATATTTTCTTCCTGTACCGGATTTTTTTTTTAATTAAATTATATTGATGAAATATTTATGACAACTTTTTATAAAGCATAAGTAAATCACAATGTAAAAATTGTGCAATTTTGGTAACCGATTACGTTGAAAATTAAATTTTCAACCAAATTATTGAAATTTATATAATACAATAATTTCGCTAAGGTACTTGAAGTCCTAGTTTTTTCTTAGACTGCCATTGTTTTCAAACAACGAATAGTATAGTAAAATTATTTAAAATTATTCAATATCTACACTTAATACATGCGTTGACTTTGAGGCATTTTACACACACACACACAAATAGATTCTCATACAAGATTTAACTTTTTAAAGGCCATAATTCAAAATCCTATGTTTGAAATTTTACAAAATTTAAGAAGATGAGTTTTTGTGTATTTTTCTAAAATCCTGGGCTAGAAATTATTTTAAATGAATTCCTAGTAGATTTATGCACTTTTAAAGCTAACACGAGAGTCTTCAATTTTAATGATTTCGCTGCATTGTTATTTTTTTAATTAGCATTATCTCTTTATGAGTAATTTGATATTATACAATCTAAACTTAAAACATTTCACAGAGAACCAATTATGCATATAGGTACAAAATTCATCATTCTGGAATCTTTATTTTATTTTGTAAAAAAATGTTTGAAAATACAATAATTTTTCGATATTTCATGAAAAAAAGTTACATTTGTTGATATTTTTTCCAGTTAATTTTTGTTAAAAAAAATTATTTACAAATTTTTAACTAAGAATTTTACAAATATTAAATAAAATTGGGCAATTTAGAAGTCTTATTTTAAAGGTTGGTTTCGAAATTAGTCAGATTCTTTGTAATTGGGAAAAAAGGTCTTCCACACAAATTTAACAGTACTGAACAAAAAGGTTTTAAAGAATTTATAACAGAAAAATATGATATCAAGAAATACACTAAAATATTTTAATGAGCGAGTTATTACTCTTCACGTGTGCTTCAGTTCCATACTTCATCTGACATCAAGACAGGATGTATAAAAAGTATTATTCAGCATCAAAAATGATTAAAAACGAAAAATCTAAAAAGTTGCAGGAATAGGAATTTATTAACGTTATTTTACAATGCAGCAACAAAGCTGTCAGACCCACATATGATTTGACTGAAATTACTAAACATAAAAGTTAGAAACTTAAAAAAAAAATTATTTCAATAGAAATTTTGTTAAAAGTTAATTTGCCTTCAAACTTTTTTTATAATGTGTTGCACTTCAACTATTTAATACATTAAATAAAAGTCGTTTTCGATTGCAAAGATATATTTGAATGCAAAATTTATCTCTTACATTTTTTAGCTTAATACACTTTCACGAAGTGAAACTGATAAAATCTTTTGAATACCAAACTACTTTCCTGAAAATTCATTTCTATGTTTAATTGAGTGGGTATTTTTCAGTATACAAGCAAATCTCTGGACATAACTATAGATGAAACAGGCACTTCAAAATGGACGCATTTTGAGACATCTAATTCGTATTAAAAGAACTTAAAAAATAATTTATTACAATTTTTCAATAATCTTTTTTTAAAAGGAGAAAATATTGAAAGCTCTTAGAATATTTTTTTATACAAACAGAAAAATATAAATTTATTTCAGCATTTTACATTCAAAATTCAGAAATTTAGTTCAAGTCATTTTTAGAAGTATATGAACTCAACTAAAAATCAAATTTAAGCTTAAAATAGCTATTATTAAAAGCTCAAATTGAACTTTAATCTTGAAAGAAATTAATTGTTGTGAATGGAGATGTGTATGTGTGGATTTTAAGTTTTTTTCGCATAAAGAAATCTCAACTCTTAACAATACGTAAGTTATGGTTGGAGGACCACGTTCTTCTGTTAAGTCTGTAATTGGAAAGTTCAGGGTCTTTCAAACAGTGCATCATTCAACCTCGTTGAGTCTATCACCGTTGCGAGTTGTGTTGACAAGCAGTTCCTCACGCGACTATTGAGACGACCAAGTACTGTTTCTTTGTGTTCCAGAGTTGAAGCGCTGAAAAGGGTCACCCTCTCCTCTGTTTCAATATTTTCTTTCACTCCAAATATTTTTTTCTGTAACAATTATAGTCACCCGATGCAATTAGATATGTGAGGGGAAAAAACATGTGACAGCTCTGAATTCAACAAAATTAATTACTTTTATACTAAAGTCTTATAAACATTTTTGGAAGAGTCTGGAGGAAAGGAATCGTTGAAAGGTAGTCTAGAGTTTTGTTTGATTATGTGCAAAACGTATATTATATATATTATTTTCTCGTTTCTGAACTATTTAATTACTTTCTGAGATCTACCTGTGTGTGCCACACGGGACTAAATGATATATGACTCTTGCACTTAAAACTTAACTTTAATTTTGCGTATAAAATATTTAAACATAACCTCTCCTAGCGAGGAGAAGTGCAGTAACAGAACATTCCGTAGAGATTTAGTTACGCAAGCAACTCGAAACAAACATGTTGCCATCGAGCAAAACATAAATACAGTCGACAGCGTTGGTAAAAGGCATGGCAGTAAAACTAATTATTTTTCACAAAATACATATAAAATGGAAATTATAAGAAATACGAAGAATTGAGTAGAAATTAAGTATAGCATATAAATGCACATGCAAAGCACATTAATAATAGAAATACAATTTGAATAATAGAAAAATACAATTCCATCCAAACAATCTGCTTACACATATGCGATTAAAACCACGAATCCGAAGATATACGAGTATCAGCAAATTTAAGATGAAAAATTCCATTCCTTATCTGAATAATTCCATAAATAATCCCAGTTAGAATAAATTTCTGTAGAGAGATAAGCTTTTATATATATTTAATTATGATCATATGTGAAAATCACACATTTCCCACCCAAATGCATATTTTTATACTTCAATTCGTTATTTCAATATACTTCATGGTTTTGAATTGACGAAAGGGAAATATCTTTCAATGCAATTTGAAGAACTAATCATTATACCAGCCCAGATCTGTCTTTCTTTTCATTTTTTAATGCTTTTTAATTATATAAAAGTCAGGTTGGTTCAGGTTTTGAGGAAGTGAAAGGAGTTTTTTTTTAAAACTAATGATATCATCTTTAGCTTTGGATAAAGAACCCGTTGAACAAATCAATATTTAGATCTTCCTGATTTTGATATAATTCATTAAAATGTATCAAATAACTAGATGAAAATAACACAAATTTGTTTTCATTTACCAGCTATATAGTCTCATTCAATGTTATTATGCAGTAAACGAATAATATTAATTTCGAAGCATAATTTTTTGAAAATTAAGATGTAAGCCCATTTTCTTTTTGTGACCATAGAAAAATAATCTCATCAGAAGTCAGCTAATTTTGTTTATAAAAGTTTTTTTAGTAACTTTTTAAAGAATTCTTTATTTAATCTGTGAAATCTATGTGCGAATATTAGGATGATTGTTATACACTGAGATCTATAATTGCTAATAATAATTTTATAAAATACGCATGCGCATTTATTATATATGACTTTTTTTAGTTCAGTTCTCTCCTTAAGTTACAGCCAAGAACAAGAAAAACTAGACCCGTTTTAGTGATACTGTTTGAAAGTGAGCAGCATGTTTTTTTTTTATAAATTTCTATCCATTATATTTATGTATGCTCTAAACTTCAACTAAAACCAAAAACTATTTATAGATTGATTTCATAAAATTTTTATTTATTTTAAATTGGTATGGAAAAAAAATGACTTTCTCATTATTTAAGTATATCTTCGATTAGTGAAAAGGCGTTGTCCGATGCCGTGATGGGCAACCAATAGAGGAAAAGTTGCCATTTATACATAAATGTAATAATCTTGTTCGTGCGTTCGATAACATTTGGCAGTCTTTTGATCTGTTTTTTTTTTTTTTGATCTGACGATGTTTTTTGATTTAGAAAAATTGGTCTATAGTCGCTTTCTCTTATATTATTAGTTTTTTGCGATTTTTTTTCCACATTTTTAACTAGATTAATCGAATTGTTTCCCGGACAACAGAGAATATAATTCAAATGTTACTATTAAAAACAAAAAACTCAGTTATAACTTAAAAATATATATTTATTTTTATTATAATTAAAAACTGTCAGGGAATCGTTGCGTTTATACTAATTTTTTCGTATTTTATTGAAAGCATCGATTTCAGGATGCAATCTATAAAAAAGAATCATTGCTAAAAAAATATTGTTCATCAGTGACCGTCACAGCAATTTATTTGCGGATATATTCAGAGTTAACTTCAAATCTGGTTCAAATATTTTAACAAGTTTTGAATTTGAATGGGAAATCAGTTCAATAAATCACAAAAGAATAAAAGATTTAAGATTTAACTTTACCAAACAATATGATTTATATTTGAATGAAAAATAGGCCTAACGTGACATGAAGAAAATATGCAGAATGAGATTTTCCGTCTCCAAAATTCATATCTTTTGAGACGTTGTTAAAAATAAACATAATAAATTCTTGTTTATCGAGATATACATAGATGTCTCGATTTCCGAATTACGAAATAGAACGTTGAAATGTAAATAACGTCAAAAAACCAGCAACACTAGAATTTTTAAATTTAAAATAAAATTTGTAAATATTGAGTTAAAATTTGGCATCTATATATTTGAGCAGATGTGATTTTTCCAAGATGCTATTCAATGGACATATTTGAATATTCTTTTGTATGAACTTTAAATAAATGCTAATGAATTTAACTATCAAAGCCTTATAAGGGTACCTGAGTCATAGATAACAGGGATGAAAAATTACCTCAGCAATTACATTGCGTGAGTGTTAGCGTTATTTTTCCAGTAGTTTTTTTTATATATCCCATTTCTATATGGAAAAAAAACATACAGGAGGAAATAGAATAATTAGATTGTATCATCTAGGTCAGAGATTCCCAAACTTTTTTGTCTCGTAGACCCCTTGCCATGTTTTTCGGTTTGCAGTAGACCCCTCCTTAATTAATATTGAATTTTTGTAAATTTATCAACTTAAGTTCTTTTTAACCGCTGGTACTACTGCTTCTACTTTAAAAGAGTTAAATTTCTAACTGTAATGAAATATAGTATTTAAAATGTAAAAAACATATGTTATTTAATTAAATTAAAATTAATTTATAAATAAAACTGTTAAATAAACTAACTAAACAACAAACAAATTATTTTAATGGGAGGGATGAATCTATAGCACTGCAATATCAAATTTTCAACATTTGGTATCAATCTTGTCTGGTTTAATTTTAAATCTCCTCTTTTAGTAGTATCCACACAGTTTCTTTCTTTCTTTCTTTTTTCTTTCGAGATTGGCAACCACGCTGAAATTCCTTCACTCTAGGAAAAACAAAGAAAAACTTCCACACAATATTCCATAAGTTGAGACAATTAACAGATTTGACTTTTTAAAGCCAAAATTTCTGGCATTCGTTTCTAAACTTTAAGATCTTCATTAGTGTTTATTAGGTTCTATTCTAATTTGACATTTTTTTTCGATGTGACAATATGAATTCATTGCCTACTATGGTATTGCCATAGTCAAAGCTTTCTCAAACCTGATTTCAAAATATGAATAAAAGGCATTTCAATATTGAATGTAGGTTAAAATGTTCTGATAGATTGCCTGTGAGAAATTTAGAAAATTCGGAACCTCCAGTATTACATTTCTTTATCTTAAATCAGGAAAGAAAAGCTGAAAGGATTATTGCTTTAATAAAATTTATGCTGTCACCTTATAAATGCAACCTCATTAAATTTAGTAAATAAATCTGTTAAATATAGGTAAAATTTGGTTTACACGTGATTATAAATTTTCTTTTAAAGTTAAAGTTACGATCTAGTTTAATGAGAGCCAGTATCACATAGACCTCATGGACCCCCAAATCATTTTTTGGCTGGCGTAGACCCCTTGGAAGTCATCATAGACCCCTGGGGGTCTATATAAACCACTTTGGGAATCACTGATCTAGGTGGTATTTGTCGCTTTTTATGGACTGAGAATTTTTTATTTTTATTTTTATTCAGTATAAACTAAAAAAAACCGGTGAAAAAGTATAATCTAGTAGAGCGAGAACATTTATCTGGTCGAAAATACTTCATTTAATTACCTACGGTTAACAGTTATACAGCTTTTGAGATGAAGGAATATATTTATTAGTTTATGTCACTGTTTAATAATTATAAAGTTACGTTTCATTTTTACAAGACCGAAGAAAGAAATATTTTGTTAATGTCTTAATGATGAATTATTTTTTTTGTGGCTGATATACCAAACTATTTAGCATAATGCATATTTTACTAGTCAGGGATCACTCATAAATTTGCTTATGCTGTATCTCTTGAAAAAAACACTTACGAAAGCTAATAATCATTTTATCAAAACAAGTGAGGCTTCTTTTTAATTTTTATACAAAAAAATTAATTTTCCGCTTGTAAAGGTTTTTTGCTCGATCATCATTACAGCATTAATTATACGTGGATAACTTTTTGATTCAGCGATTTTTCAAACTGTTTCTGAAATAAAAAGACATCACGATACAAAATTAGTCTCTGCAATGGTATGTGAATACCACATTCTAGAAACGTGTGATTCTAAAATTCGTAGCAAGCAAAATTGCTCATCACAGCTGCATCTACAGTTACTAATCGGATTTTTAAAAGAAATCGAAAAAGACTGATATGTTTAAGTAAACGCTGACTTATAGGAAAATCACACAGACTTTTTAATGTGCCGTGAAATCCAGTATATATATATATATATATATATATATATATATTTAGACTTATGATTTCCAATAATAATAAAATTATCAAAAATCAGTTATATAATGATATTGAGCAATTTATTTACAAAATTGCTGTTAAATATAGTATGCTATAGAGGCATTCACAGAGTTTAAATGTAACATTACACAACAGATTAATAAATATAACTTTAGTACAGATAATAACATCTTTTTTAATGATATTAAAAATCAGATTAAAAAATTACAAAATAAATTTATTATAGTTTATATTGATAAAGTGCCTGGAAATTTTGCCTTCATTTGTAAATACTATTATAGTTTAATGCTCAACAAACATTTTGAAAGTAATACAGCTTTTATTAGGTCATCAATTTCTGATAGAGAACTAAATAATCGAATTTTGGCTTTTCATAAACAATTAAAAATACAAATTAATAATAATTTTAAATTTCCACATGTATTTCTTACTCCTAAATTTCATAAAAATCCAGTAAAGTTTAGAACAGTTACTAATGGTTTTAATACATATATATCAGCAAATCAGGCAAAATTCTACATGAAATGTTACAAGATACAATAAATAATCTAAAAACTTCAGCCATTCTTAAAAATAGTACAGAACTTATTGCACAAATTAAAGATAAAAAGATATTTTCAGTATTTAGTTTAGATTTTGAAGATCTTTTTAACTCAATTAATATTGATGATATGATAAAAACACTAGTAAAATTATATAAAGATAATTTGTTTAAAAATGTCAAATATGATAGATTTTGTTCTCTACTCAGTTTAGTTCTAAAAGAGAATTATGTTTATCATAATGGTAATTATTATCAACAGATTAAGGGTCTACCACAAGGTGGCCCAGCTAGCAACTGTCTTGCTAATTTATATTTACATTATTTTGAAAATAGTTTCACAGACAACTTAGAACTTTACTTTTTTCGTTATATAGATGATATAATCATTTTTGGCAAGCAAGACAACTTTATACCTAATATTAATTTTTATCCACAATATCTTAATTTAATACAGACAAATAGTAACAGTTACGAAGCAAATTTTCTTGATATAGAAATTAAATTAAAAGATTATAAAATAGTTACTAATATTTATGATAAACGAGAAGACTTTAATTTCAATATTATAAAAGTACCGCATTGGGAGAGTAATGTGCATGTATCTATATTCAGAAATATTGTTCTTAATTACACACTACGCAATAAATTTCTAGTTTCTAATAAATCAGAAAAAATAAAAAATTATAAACATTTTACTAAATACTGTTTAATTCAAAACTACCCAATTAATTTTATTAATAGATATTTAAATTATGATATTCTAAATAGTAAGGATTAAATTTCCATAAATTTAAAAGGTTTATATTATAGATTTATTATTCTTCCTAGATAGTTTTAAATACCCCCAGTTTCTAGTTTCAGATAAAATTACTTTTTTAGAATTTATTATAACTTTTAAACCATATTAAGAGTCTCTAAGATAATTGTAGTACGTTTACATTTCTTATTTTATTATTTCTATTCTTTTCATACTTTTGTTAAGTGCTATTTTTCAGCCTTTGCTTTGTTTTGAAATTGTATTTGGGTCCAGAATCTGGCAATAACTTGTTTATTGTACTCAGATTTAGCGCGGGCTCTGCATTTCAGTATGCAATTTTTGGGTAAGTTACCTTTTCCATATAATGGATTTAGATTTCCTATCCATTATTTCCAATTGATATTTGCTCGGTATTATTAACAGAAAAAAGGGGGAAGGTTGGCTGGCCAAAAAATATGTTCAACCCCACTTTTATACAAAAAGATTTTTTTAAAAGAAAATTTTATGTATACTAGCTGTCCTAAGTCAGCAATGTTGATAATACTGAAGCATCCATTCTTTTATATTTTACTGTGTTATTTCAATTTTTCATATCTCCTTCTAAATTCTGTTGTCTTGTTATCTAGCAATTGATATTCTTTTAAGTATTAATCATGTTGAATCATCTCTCTTGTAGAGAAATTTTGAATGTCAATGTAAATAAAAAATATCAAACAGAATATTGTACATTATTATATATGAATAAATCTTTTGATAATATTAATTTTTCTAGCATTTTTAAAAAACACATGTCAACTTTCCCAATTCATAATATCACTATTAAAAAAGCTTTTAAATATAATAAAAAAATAGGTAGATCAATTTTTAACTATAATGCACCTATCAAGCAAGAAAATTTAATATGTTATTGTAATGAATTTAAAGAATTCAAAGATAACTATCACCAGCATGTTATTACTGGTGATCTCAATATTGTAAAAGACAATAATCTTAGAAATATAATGAATAAAGGTACTGGTTTTAGACTTATGATATCCAATAATAATAAAATTATCAAAAATCAGTTATATAATGATATTGAGCAATTCATATACAAAATTGCCATTAAATATAGTATGCCTATAGAGGCATTCACAGAGTTTAAATGTAACATTACACAACAGTTTAATAAATATAACTTTAGTACAGATAATAATATCTTTTTTAATGATATTAAAAATCAGATTAAAAAATTACAAAATAAATTTATTATAGTTTATATTGATAAAGTGCCTGGAAATTTTGCCTTCATTTGTAAATACTATTATAGTTTAATGCTCAACAAACATTTTGAAAATAATACAGCTTTTATTAGATCATCAATTTCTAATAGAGAAATAAATAATCGAATTTTGGCTTTTCATAAACAATTAAAAATACAAATAAATAATAATTTTAAATTTCCACATGTATTTCTTACTCCTAAATTTCATAAAAATCCAATAAAGTTTAGAACAGTTACTAATGGTTTTAATACATATATATCAGCAAATCAGGCAAAATTCTACATGAAATGTTACAAGATACAATAAATAATCTAAAAACTTCAGCCATTCTTTCTTAAAAATAGTACAGAACTTATTGCACAAATTAAAGATAAAAAGATATTTTCAGTATTTAGTTTAGATTTTGAAGATCTTTTTAACTCAATTAATATTGATGATATGATAAAAACACTAGTAAAATTTCATAAAGATAATTTGTTTAAAAATGTCAAATATGATAGATTTGGCTCTCTACTTAGGTTAGTTCTAAAAGAGAATTATGTCTATCATAATGGTAATTATTATCAACAGATTAAGGGTCTACCACAAGGTGGCCCAGCTAGCAACTGTCTTGCCAATTTATATTTACATTATTTTGAAAATAGTTTCACAGACAACTTAGAATTTTATTTTTTTCGTTATATAGATGATATAATCATTTTTGGCAAGCAAGACAACTTTATACCTAATATTAATTTTTATCCACAATATCTTAATTTATTACAGACAAATAGTAACAGTTACGAAGCAAATTTTCTTGATATAGAAATTAAATTAAAAGATTATAAAATAGTTACTAATATTTATGATAAACGAGAAGACTTTAATTTCAATATTATAAAAGTACCGCATTGGGAGAGTAATGTGCATGTATCTATATTCAGAAATATTGTTCTTAATTACACACTACGCAATAAATTTATAGTTTCTAATAAATCAGAAAAAATAAAAAATTATAAACATTTTACTAAATACTGTTTAATTCAAAACTACCCTATTAATTTTATTAATAGATATTTAAATAATGAAATTCTAAATAGTAAGGATTAAATTTCCATAGTTTTAAAAGGTTTATATTATAGATTTATTATTCTTCCTAGATAGTTTTAAATACCCCCAGTTTCTAGTTTTAGATAAAATTACTTTTTTAGAATATATTATAACTTTTAAACTATATTAAGAGTCTCTAAGATAATGGTAGTATGTTTACATTTCTTATTTTATTATTTCTATTCTTTTCATACTTTTGCTAAGTGCTATTTTTCAGCCTTTGCTTTGTTTTGAAATTGTATTTGGGTCCAGAATCTGGCAATAACTTGGTTATTGTACTCAGATTTAGCGCGGGCTCTGCATTTCAGTATGCAATTTTTGGGTAAGTTACCTCTTCCTTATAATGGATTTAGATTTCCTATCCATTATTTCCGATTGGTATTTGCTCGGTATTGTTAACAAAAAAAGGGGGAAGGTTGGCTGGCCAAAAAACATGTTCAACCCCACTTTTATACAGAAGGATTTTAAAAAAAAAAAAAAAATTTTATGTATACTAGCTGTCCTAAGTCAGCAATGTTGATAATACTGAAGCATCCATTCTTTTGTATTTTGCTCTGTTGTTTCAATCTTTCATATCTCCTTCTAAATTCTGTTGTCTTGTTATCTAGCAATTGATATTCTTTTAAGTATTAATCATGTTGAATCATCTCTCTTGTAGAGAAATTTTGATTATATATATATATATAACGTACACCTATACTTCCAAGCTACATTTTTTATATAATATATTAAGGTTTATTCGACGTATAATGGCATCCCCTTTTTTACGAAGAAATCTGAAAAATGTATGTGTAGTATACTGTTAAATTTTTGTCATTTATTCGAGGTATTATCCAAGGCTTTTGAAAAAATAAGTATACTCCTACAACTACCACTCATTCAGTTCATAAAAAAACATCATGTCTTTTAACTATAAACAGTATTTCTCTCTATACATGTAGAAGTCTAATTTTTTATGTTATCTCTTATTTTTAAAGCTATCATTTTTACATCCGGCGTATAAAGATCGAAATTCACGGCGCATCCGTGAATTTCGATTTTATTTTTTGTGTTAAAAGAGGGAGCGTTATATGCAAGATTTTACAGTATACGTAATTAAAAATGGCTGAATTGACTTCATTTAGTCAAAACCCGCAACACAAAAATGCATTAATCATTGTTGATTATTTTTCGTCAAATTTGAATAACGTTCCTGTAGGATGATCGATCGGTTTGTGTATTGAGATTATGTGTTAAATCTACTATATAAAAGTTATTCCTATGGTTAAAAAGTCAAACATTAATCTGAGTAAATAGTAGTGTAGCCTAGGAGGATTGATGTTTATTTTACAAAAAAAAAAAAAAAAAAAAAAACCTACATAAAGAAATTAGAATTATTTTCCCTGAAAATACTTTTGTTCTTATCAAAGAAGTAACAGTATTTTTTGGAACATTCTGTAGGTCGATATAATGGAGTACATAAAATAAATTTCTCTCTAAACCTTACAAATTTGTTTTGAGAGAAATTAAAAAAATTGAATGCAAGTACTGTAAGTTATGGACTTAAGAAGGATGTGAGAAATATAAGAGTGCAGCTAGGGTTACGGTGACAGTGACAAAATATCAAAATTTTCAAATGGTAACACTCATTTTCTTTTCATTGAAACGTGATCTTTACAGTAAGAAACTTGTGTGGAACGGTACATGTAGCTTGAAAATGGCAACGGCTGGCAAAGAACAAGAAAAGTAAAAACAACTAATAAAATTCAGAAAAGTAAAAGCAAAGGAAACATTTTAGGTTTTAAAAAACTTTAATGAGTCCGCCCTCGCTCGCGATGGCATTCTGCATGTGTCAGATAATGGATGGCCCTAGTAACATATACATGTTAAGAGGAATCTGAGAAATATTATTTGTGATGGAGCATTTTTCCCGTCAGACAAAGTTTGCGTACACTTTGGATTTCAGGTACCCCCCACAATCATACATTCAATGGAAGGAAGTCGAGCGACCTTGGAAGCCACAGAAACATAAAATAGGAGATATTTTTCGTAATCTGAGTGTTAAGAAACATTTGATAGAACATTCTGCATGTGGGGCAATACCTTACGTGCCTATGACGTCATTTCACTGCTCAAAATTAGAAATGACATGACTGGTCATTCTGATTCATACCAAGTGTTTGTTACCGTTCGGGAGAGATTCAGTAGATCTGCTTCAAAACAGAATATGACACAGACTTTGACGTCAGTGGAAAAGCTGTTCGAATTCTAGTAAACGTCATGGTTGTTATTTGTATTTGTTGCTGTTGCCCCTATCCAACGTTTCCATTTTTTCAAGTTATGAATATCGTTTCAACTCCTTTTCACGTTTTTCACTTAGAGAATCACGTTTCAATGACAAAAAATAGGCGTTGCCACTTGAAACTTTCAAAAAATTTTCATTGTTACCATAGTTGTCAAAGATGGATTATTGTTTTTTACATAATCCTCTAGAACCTTCTAACACTTTTATTTAAAATTTTATTCCTTCGAATATATGCTCACTAAGGGGTCATATACCTGAAAAGATTTTTTTATATCTCTGGATATATACAACTTACCAAGTAAAATGTAAAACAGTGTGAATTCTACAAAAATATAAGGAAATAAAATTAAATAGTTCATTTCACTTAGTTAATTATTATATAAACAATGAAAACTAATAAAAGAAATATGGATAGCTGTATATACATATATTTGGTAAATTTTTATATATATAACTGGTTAATATATTAGTAATTGTATACATCATTTTTTTAAATAACAATAATTATTATAAATTGGATTTCAATACTTTGAAATACAATTATCTATCCATATTTTGGTTAAAAAACCTTTTAAAAAAAACTATTCAGTTGAATACAAAACAAATAACTTCTTATTGAGTTCCGAGAACAAATATTCTTTTTTTCTAAAGAACAGTCTTAAAAAACGATTGGATAAATATGAGCAATAAACTTGTTTTTAATTTTAAACGAGATAGAAAATAAGAATTTTCTGAGAATTTCGCTTTATTCTATGCAAGTACCTCGTGATTCACAAAGCAATCTAGGCTATAGCAATCAA
This sequence comes from Trichonephila clavata, assembly GCA_019973975.1. Taxonomy (NCBI): domain Eukaryota; kingdom Metazoa; phylum Arthropoda; class Arachnida; order Araneae; family Nephilidae; genus Trichonephila; species Trichonephila clavata. The sequence continues at coordinate 88,640 of BMAO01019313.1, forward strand.
ATCAACACCTACTATTCTCGGCTCTGATGACTCTCAAAATAATCACGAACATTAATCACTTCCTATGTAGGCGACCTGAATGGAAGCGTTTCGGATACTTTGCTCAAATTTTCTTTAAATGAAAAACATGCGAAGCAGAAGAAAATAAACGTAAGAAAATAAGAATAATATACAGTGAACTGAGGGGACTAAAATATTCTTTCATGTTAAAAGAATTTCGGGTCAAAGGATATTGCAAAAAAGCATATGTTCCACAAAATTAAGTTTTTTAGAGTATATTTTATTTACATAATTATGCATATATGCATGCATTTAAAATAATCAATGAAACAAAATCATTCACAAGAACTTAATGAAATTTAACACAATTAAAAAAAACATTTACTGAGTTTTTGAAAAATATTCTGATATTTTTTTGCATGGTTCATTTTAGCATCAAATTGTCGACAAATTGTTCGATGTCGTCCATTTTGTTTTTCTTTTTACCGTTGGAATGAGAAAAAACTGCGCATACTTTTCATAATGTTCCTTATTTTGGATGACGTGGGAAAAGTAGCTGCATTATTCATTTCATATTTGTCGTCGGAATCTGCATCAATGATATTTTTTGAGCTTTTAACAAACTCCAAAATGTCTTTGTCTGCCATAATTGGGGCTGCACACACATTATCATCATCTACTGCAACGAATTCTTTTGCTGATGCATTAGGATAGTCTAATAATACAGAAACTTTCCCAAACATTTCCTTAAGTGTGTCGGCTCAGTTACAATATCCTCCTTCTTCATATTTTCGTGTTAAGCGATTTTCGTTTCGTGCTAAGAGAAAAAAATTACGTGAAAATACATAGCAGTTTATCGGGACTGCTGCATTATTTCGTGTTAACTGATATTTCGTCTTAGGCGTTTTCGCGTTAAACGTATTTTACTGTATTAATAAAAAGACTTATGCATGACTTATAAAGTTGAACGTGTTAATTATAAATTTTTGAATTGTTTTAATTCATCAGCTTATCAAGTTATATCACACAGTCAAATAAATTCGCCTCTTTCTGAAATGCTATAAGACGACATTATTTAATCATTCCTTGAATTTAGATGAACTGTCAAATATATGAAGTAGATAAGTAAATTTACATGAAAATATACATATAAATTAATTTTTATCGTTATATTCAAGATACTCTCTTGATACCTTGAGTCCATTAAATAATAACGTTGCAAAATTTACATATCTTTAAAATTAGTTAAATGTAAGTGTTAAAAAATCTTAATAATGTGCATCGCCATAAATTTTGAAGCTGGATGTCCAATGGGATTCTCAATAAGAAAGTATTTCGTACTGTCGTAGTCATATTTCAAAGCCACGCGTCGCAATTTTAAATCACTATAAGTTTCGAGGACGACACTCAAGCAGTCATTCCCCTCTCCAAAATTCCCCACCACAAAAACGTGAGAACTTCGATCTCAGCACAGATTTAACTTGAATTAACTCTTCTACACGACGGGTCTTCAGTGGCACAAAATTCGAACCACAAATTTAGGCATACATGGTTTGCGCCTAGTCAACTACGCTACCCATCCGATACCACAGGTTTATGACGAACTGATACCTCTTCTATGACGTCTTCATTTAATAATATCAAGGATATTAACTGACCTTGAGTCACACAATACCATAATTCTTTGAACAGTCCTATCGTAAAAGCTACAATTTTATTGCTTTCTATCATATTATTTATGACTATTGTTGATTATTTAGGAAGATAAACTTAAATGTCAATCTACACTTTTGTTGATTTGTATGCTAATATTTCCTTCAGTGAATACCAATGGGATTATTTTAAATCAAGTATATTTTATTTACCCATGTACACTCACTTACATAAACACAATAGTTAGTAAATTTTTGAATTATGGCTTAAATAAGCTCAGTCTCAAATGAAATAATTTTAATAAATATAATTAAGCTGATTATAGATTTGACCCCTAAACTGCTAAATAATAATAATAATGTCGGAGTCTTACAAATGCTAAGAAAATTGTTTCGACACAGAAATTCAAAAAGGTTTCTTATAGATTTCCTTTAAGCTATCCCTGTGTATGTATATAAAGTAATCACAGCTGTTAAATGAAAAAAGCAGAAAGAGAAAATGTAATAAACTTAGAGTGCTGTTTAATCTTCAGTTTCTACGTAATCATGTCTATAAATTCTTACCATTGATGTAAGTTGGGTTATATATATATATATACATATAACTGTCAGATTTATTGATAGAACCACTGGACTAATGAAGAATAAGACTACAGTACAATGTCACTCTTTAAATATGTGATTATATATATAGGTCTTTATATATATATATATATATATATATATATATATATATATAAATAAATAAATAAATAAAAATTTCATTTTTTGAACTATTTGACTTACCAACTTGAATACAAAGGTTAATCTGAGGTTAAATCTTATATATATATATATATATATCAGATTTAACCTAAAACTTATTTTAAAAAGTTATGATGTAAAGTCTGATAAATGGTTTTTAAATTTCATAGTCAAAAAACATCAAACAATAACAAAAACAAAATATTTGTTTAATAAGTAATTATTTTTGTTATTATTTTGTTATTATTTCTATTAGTAATTATTTTGTTTAAAATTTTGTTATTTCTTCGAGATCTAGAAGAAAAGTTACTCACTCACCAATCCCGCACTCATCATAAGATCTGCGGATTAATTGAAGCTACAGACTTGGTAACGGGACTAAACACGGGTTTTTGCTAAAACCAACTCCCAAGGGGGATGCGGGGGCGTTATAATAAAAAAATTTCGGGTTTGAACTATTACACCCATAAACTTGAAATTTGGAAAACGTGTTTCTTTTGTTGAACAGAGATCCGCTAATACAACGGGTTTGGCGAAATTTACTCCCTAGGGGTTAAAGGGACATTATAAACAAGGTGCTACAGTATAACTTTAAAACTTGCGTTTTTGAGCTATAAGACCAACAGACTTGAAATTTGGCAAATATGTTTCTTCTGTTCAGTAGTGATCATCTAAGAACGGGTTTTGTGGAAATCGACTCCCAAGGAGATTTGCGGGGGTATTACGGGGGCGTTATAAATAAAAATATCCTTTTTTTGAACTATTTGCTTTACAGTTAGCAAACATTTCTCTTATGTTGAGTACAGATCCACTAAGATCAAGTTTTATAGAAATTGAGAATAAAATTAATTTCTTTTCATCATATTGAATCATTTTAATGTACTTCATAATTTTAAATCATTCTAAATATAAGTACAATACAGAATAATTTTAAAATGGATATTTGATCCAAATTAGTTTTTAATTATAAAAAAATGTATAACAATAACTCATATTGTTCACTTTCATTCTTTCAAAAAAAAACTTATTTCATGCTAAAAGTTTTATCTAAGAGATATTTTTCTCAAGAGTTTTTAATATAAACAACTTCGATTAATGTTATCTTTCCATTTTTAATCAGGAAATCGATTAATAACTATTTAAAAAAAAAATCAGAGAAAACTAGCTGAATGTTATCTTTTACTTTGAAGAAAAGAAGAAGAAAAGGTTTCGCAATAATATAAACTACACGCATCATTGAGAAGTCAGTTTTTTTTTAAAATCACAAATGAATAACTTGCTTACGGTTTCTAAAAATACGTATATAAGAGATTACATTTGGCAGATTTCATACAATTTCTGTGTGTTTCAAAAGGTAATATCATTCTTGTAAAAATTTGAAATGCTAAGAAAGTTCTTTCTATGTTAGTAAGCACTCAATCCCCTTTTAAAATTTTCAGAGTTTTTGTGTGCATCATAATTTTTGATTAATGTTTTTCTTAATGAATAAGTAGTGTTTATATCTGTAAACACTTTAATCCTGCGTAGGTTCATTAGAGTCCTATGGTTTTTCTAGCGTTTGATATGCTTCTCATTCCAGTACAAGAAGTTCCTCGTTGATTTGAAATAAAAATGTTGATTTTCAAACTTATTACCATTTTTATATTTCAAATTAAACAAATTCAAACGACTAAAATTGGAATTGAGAGCCGCCACTAGATGGTGGCACCAAAAAAATGGCTCCCAACTAGGGGACTTGCCGTGTGTACAAGGGCTTAACTGCCAAAATGCAGCCCATTTGAGAAAAAATAATCAAACTTATATAAATTTTAGTGAAATTACATTAAATAAATTATCTTCCAAGAGCTACAGTTATGCGACAATGAAGAGAATAATTCATGAAACATTAAGAATTAGAATGACTTAAGAAGTTATAGTAAGAAAATAGGTTTATTGTTTATCCAAGGACGAACAGGTAATCTTTCAAAGAGTAAACGCTCGTTACTACGATATAAAACAAATTGCCTTTATTCATCAAAAACTAGTAGCACAAAAAAAAAGAAGATAAGACAATACACAAATTATATCAGTACAAAAATCGATTATTCTTTGTCTAGGAACAGAAAACATTTTAACTTGTGTGCCTCATATAATTACCTCACATAATTTTCTTTTGAAACATTAAAATATATAGAACATTTTCCTATATTATATTCAGGAAAAGTCAGCTCAATAATTTTTGAACACAACAAATGATTTTAACGGAATGTATAATTATATTTAATTTGACTGAGGGCTTCTGAAATACTGCCTTATTAAATAGCAACTGTCTCATAACGTCGTTTCTAACATAAAAGGCTCTCCACCTCAGAAAATGTGATTTGTTTGAATATTGCGACAGTTGATTCTTATCTGCGCTGATTATGAAATATGTATGGAGCCGACTCCTTTCCCCAATGCTGTCTCATTTCCACACATCATTCTTTCCACGGAGTCATTAATAGCTCGGAATGTCTCCCAGGGGTCGTCGCCTCCCATGAATATTCCATCCGCAAGATCCATTTCATTTTCCCAAATCCTGGGAAGAAAGGAAGAGAAATATTAATAATGTCTCAATCACAAAGCATAAATATAAAGAAGAAAAATACCTTTTAGAAACTTACACACAAAACCATTTTCTATTTTTGAAATGGGAAGCGACAAAATAAATAAAAAAGGTGTTTAATAAGATCACATTAAATACATTAAATAAAAAATGCCAAATGACTAACGCTGTTTATTGCAAAATATCAGATTATTGATTAATCAGCACTGTTTCTGCATCTTCAAGAGTATTTAGTATCACTTTAAAACTACATGTTTAAGAACTTTTTTTATTCAAATACAGTAAATTTATGTTGCTATTATAATATTCTTTGAAAAATAAAAATTATAATAGCAGGAGAAATTTGAAATTAAAATTTGTAGATATCCTCCTGCGGCTTTGCTTGCCATACACACAGTAATTTGCGAGCTAGTTAGCGCGATGCAGGGATGGTCAAAGTAGTCTGCTGAACAGAGCCAAAATGTGCATTATTCGGGAGTGATCTGGTAATCATACCTACCAGGACAGTGTTGAAGCACGGATACAAGCAGTAGAAATACATGCCTTCGTAGACGTGCATTATTCTGTTAAAATATAATCGCAAGGGTTTCTGAAAGGAATGACAACACTAAGGACGTAGAATCTCTTCGACACCGTAAATCCTGTGTGTCCTGTTGTCTTATGTGTCCATATCGTTGTCAAGCTGTGTGGCGAAAGACGTCAGGTGAGTATCTTACCACTGTCCTTCACGTATCCAGACATGCATTTGTTGTTTATCGGGCTTAGTTTGAAGTTGGACTTATCTGTGAGATTCTACGTCGGATGCATCCGGCATCACCACAAATGCACTTGACGGTGTGAAATTGTGAGTAGCAGTCGAAACAATGGCCTCAATGACTTCATCTTCTCTTCATTGAGTCTTCTAACAATGGTCATTGCAGTCACTAGTACCATAGTTAAACGTCGGGTCATTGATAAGAACGCATCAGGGGCTGTGAACGCAAATCGGATGATCACTCTGTTTTCGCATTCTGTAACTGCTTTCGGTTAACCTCTACCTTCTTTGTACTATGTATGACCATGGTTCAGCAATTGTTACCAACGTCGTCAAATAATAACATTATTTCAATACAAATGGGAAATAATCCTGTCATTTGATCATCCTGTTGCCTTTTGCCTAATTGTGTGTCTTTTCTCAAATTATGACATCTGCTCATAACTGTTTGCGAATCAGTCTGAAAGGCATTGGTACAGTCCACACGGATCAACAGGAACACTTTCATATGGAAGCCCTGCCTTAGCATTGGAATGTCGTCTGTTTTATTCATTATTCAGATGAGACAGTACAATGCACTGGAACTCCAGATAGTAAGTCATTGGTAGCTGAATATTAATCATTTGCATACGTACAAGGTACGTGTGTACGCAATTTCGTCACATACGGATAACTCTTTGATGCTTCTTATGTTATACATATTCTATCGTGTTTGAAAGATCAACGGATATGCTCCCCTTTGTTTTCTAACACCATAAAACGCTTACATACTGAAATATGTTTCAAATACCTTAGTGGCCGCAATAGCCCGATAGCCATGCTCACAAACATGTGGCCGGTGATGTCGAGTCCTGATGCCGCTGAAGACCCATTATACAGAGCGGTTGATGCTTTTTAAATCTGTCTTGGCTCAAAGTCATCACGTTGTCCTTTGTATGTTTTAGAGTGTGACTTTAATAAACACTCACTCACACACACAAATACCTAAAAGTGGCTATATATCCCCCGACTCGTATCATACCTCAAGACAACACCAATTGATTCTTCTGATTTTGTCCATTTTGTAAACAAGAAACAGTATAAAAAATAAATTATTGAATTAATAATTAGCATTAATTAATAAAATAAATTGTTAGTTATATGTTTTGAATTAATTTTTTGTTATATATATATAGGATTATCATCAATCGAAAAAAAACTCAAGGGCTTTGGGGGGTGTCCGGACTCCCAGGACCCTTATGTGTGCCACTGATATATATATATATATATATATATATATATATATATATATATATATATATAACAAAAAAATGATGCGCCAAGAAGGAGTTACAAAATTGTAAGGAAATTTCGCATGCAAAGTCATTTGTATCGAGCATGCAAATGATTCAAATTTCGTGTCCAATGAATGAATAGCGGGAGTTACAGCTCATTGGAATTGCGCACTCAGCAGGTGCCTATAAGAAGTGATCCTCAATCTGACGGTAAAATTTCTATTGCATTGCTATTTAGGATACCTTTCAACGACTGAAAAAATGCCTCGCAGCAGAATTCTAACTCATTACGAGCAACTGTCAGAGTTTGAAAGAGGTCGTATCATTGGATTGAAAGAGTCAGATTGGGCAAATCGGAGAATCGCTTGTCATATGGGTCGAAACGATGTAGCAATTAGAAGATGCTGGCAAGAATGTGTGGACAGTGGCAGATATCAGCGTCATGATGGTTGCTGTTGACCTGGAGTAACAGCAGATCGGGAGGACAGATTGATTGTCAGATCAGCTGTCACAGCGCCTGATTCATCGTTATCAACCATCAGACATGCGACCCACACACGAGTGTCCATCATGACCATTCACAGACGGCTGATAGAGCGAAATTTACACTTGTACTGACAGCTAGACCACATGCCACTTACGCCAGCCCACTGTAAGCCAGATTACAGTGGTGCTTGGCTAGATCAGATTGAAATTATGGTGACTGGAGACGTACAGTGTTTAGCGACGAATCCCGCTTCCAACTGTGGCCTGACGATCATCGAAGACGCTTCTGGAGACTCCCAGCACAGCGGACCGATCTTGCTTTCACTATTGCAAGCCACACAGGCCCTCAGCCAAGAGTTATGGTATAAGGTGCTATTTCTTTTGACAGTTGGACCCCTTGGTCGTCATTAGAGCCACACTTACAGCAGAGCGGTGCGTTGACGACATTCTGAGAACTGTTTTACTATAGGGCTTTTTGCAGTACCTTGGCCTTATTTTTCAGCAAGTTAATGCCAGAGCACATACGGCACATGTTGCTATGAACTATCTTACAGCTTGTTAAACCCTTCCTTGGGCAGCCAGATCACTCGATCTTTCTCCAATAGAGCATATCTGAGATATGATGAGGAAATTTGGCAAGAAATACCACAGGAGACCATCATACCATGCCACGTCGTGTGGCAGCCTGTATCCAGGCTAGAGTTGGGTCAACACCTTATTGAGCTCGTTAATTTGTAGTTATGTAATTCTGAAATAAATCGTTCAATTTTTCTGAAATTTTAATTATTTTCTATCCTGTACATAATACTTCTACCCACCATTTTTTTGTCCCTATCAGATAATTCTTTCTTGGTGCGTCGTTTTTTTTGTTTGTTTGTTATAGAGTGTAGATAAGACATTTTCCATAACAAAACTCTGTGATATGGTTAGTCTCGTTAAAACCTAGTCTAAAATTTTAATTAATTTTAAAGATAATATTAACAAAAAAATTGTACAGGAAGAAGGAAATTAAATTATTTTCAGTTGTACTTATATATAATTAATCTAATTTAATATAAACATTGTAGTTCTCCTCGTCTTGGTATCTTAGTGCCCTTTTTACTTAGAATATATAGTTGGATTCTAAAATTTTACTAGGAGAATGTGTTTCATTTGCATCATTCACCTTTAAATTCTCTGGCGAAAGTTGAGAAAAAATATTTATCTTAGAATGTATTTTTTTGAAGTAGAGATCTTTTTTTAAAAAAAAAATTCCATAATGATTTGCAACTATATAATAAGGCAGCTCTAATATTACCTTACTTTAAAAAAAATAATTGAGCTAAAAAATAAGCGAAATTTAGTTTGTAATTTTTTGGTAATAATTTACACTTAGGGATTTATACTCGAAATTCTTCTTTGAAGTATAGCGCTGAATTAAGCTAAGTTGAAATTTCCTTTATATTATTATCATTATTTTTTTGTGAAAAAAATGACTCCTGAAATTTAAATCACTCTCAGACACACGGATGAGAAAAAAGATCTTTTATAACTTAAAAAGTTATGTAATAATTTCATTAACAATTACAATCCATTTTTTTAACTTGTTTGCGTAACAATAATATAGCTGCAAATTAAAACAAATTTAAAATATTTTGTTAGAAATGCTGCTTAGAGAATTTGTATTGTTGATATATAGATATTTATAATTCAATTAGAATGGATTGTTTGAGAGAGTATACAATGATAATAAGCACAAAGTATAATAAAAAAGAATTATGAATGAATAAGAAATAAAACTAAGAAAAAAACATCTTGTAAAAGTGGATATTAAGAACAATGAATACAAAATCAAGAAAAACTTGTGCCAAGATTAGAGTATGACTTTAAAATTAAAAAAAAAAAAGATAATTTATCTGAGTTCAAAAAAGAAACAAAAATGCACACGATATGTCATTGTATGTATGTGTGAATATCATAAAAACCCACTTTTAATGTAATTTTATCTATATACCATTATTTACAATTTCATCTTGCATTTTATTCTTCAACATTTACATTTTTTTTCTAATTTTTCTCTCGTAACACTCATAATTTAAGAAATAGAAGATTAGTTTGTGAATTTTATATATATATATGATGAGCGTATAGGAAAAACTAAGTCATAGATATAACCGATACGTATTAATAGATTTTAAGAAAAAGGATTCACATAAAAGTATAAAAAAATATTCTAAAATATGAAGAAGAAAAAAAAGATTATTTCAAACCTTAAGTAAATAATCCGAAGCAAGTTTTGCCAAACGCTCAACGGAATGGGAAATATTACAGTAACTAATTTATTTTATCCCCATATTAAAAATGTTTGGTAAGTAAATACTCATTAACGTCAGCCTGAAAACAACACGAGAGCTATTAACCACTGACCTCGTTAATTGTAGCAGCGGTCAGGTGACAAAGATGCCTAAACTGGATGTCAACATTTCTAACTTCCACAGCACGCCAATGTTAGGAAGTCACGGTAGCCTAGTTGTTATGGCCACGAGCCGAGCTTGGAGGTAATGAATTCTAGCCTTTGTACCATTGAAGATCCGCCGTGTAGAGGGCTAATGCTTGTTCAATTTGTTGAGGCCATTAGCGTGATGTGTTAGTTTGGAGAGGGTGTGCCTGTTCAGGTGTTGCCCATTCCACTTGACCGTGGCTTAAGACTACGAGGCTCGTCACCAATAGCCCGTGTATTGCTTTATATTGCGACGTTAATAAACACTTACTTGCTGACAATTTTTTTTGCAACTGTAAGTTTTTTTTATTATTTCAGTTAACTTCTTTCTTTGAATGAATATATACATTGTATATTCGAATTGCGTATATTAATTTTGTGATTTACGTTAAAAACCAAAAAATATTAAAAATATAAAAATTCTGAAAACACACACACACTTTACATTATTTCTTAAAAAAATAAATTCTTCTTTAAATCCGCGTGACATTGTATTTCGTGTCACTCTTTATATGTTTGAAATCATTCAGGAGCACACACATTTGGAGATATTCAACATTACTGGAAAAAATTCAATTCGCTTAATTTTTATTCGATATGCAGAAGCTTCAAAAGGAATCAAATAATCTGGTTAACCCTTAAGGAACCATAAGGTTGCTAAGAGTAAATATAGTATACAGGTATTTGTTTAGTCGTAAAATAAATAAAAATCAAGGAAACACATAAAAAGGGGCATTTCTTTATATTAATGTGTAGTTTTATCAGGCATTTATTTTTATTTGTTCAAATCTAATTTGTTATTGCACACAATTATACTTACCGGATTACATTAAAAATCTGAGAAAGCGCAGTAACATATGAGATAAAAAATTAAATAAATAATAAGATGCACCCCTCCCGAATGTGTAATCATTGGTGCTAATTAATTTGAATTTTATTTTCTTCTTGTTTCCCTTCTCGTAATTGCAATCGGCATATGTTCTATTTTGACATTCTGTATAAAAAATGCAGGAAAGGGTAAAATTAGGTAGACCATTGCCACTTTTAAAATGGGGGGAAATATTTCCCTTAGTCCGAAAAGGATTAATATTGAGATTTTCGATTTACAGTAATACCTCGACTTACCCTAATCCGGAGTTACACGATTTTCAAGTTTTGTAGATTCGTTTTTTGTTTGAAAAAAAATTGATAAAATTGGTGAGATTGGTAATATGATTGAAGAAGTTGTCGATCTTGCCATGTTAATAAATTTAGAAGCGGATAGTGATGACATTCACAGATCTGCTATATTCCTACAATCAGGAGTTGACAATTAATTCGCTCACAGAAATGCATGAGCAAGAGCCAGACATTGAAGATCTTCAGTCTTTAGACGTAGTTCTATCAGAAGATTGAATGACAGAAGACTTCAGAGAGTTTAATGGTGTGAAGATAGTTATAAATTTCAGAACATATAGACTCCAAAGAAGAGAACGCATTTTTTAAAAACAAAACAAGGAATAAAAAATATATTAGTATGCTCCATGGAAATATCGCGGGAGAAAAGAAATCTTTGAGTTGGAATACTTTGTTAGATTTTATGAAATTTCTATATCAAAATAACTTCAATTTGAGATTTTGTATTTGTGTGTTATCTAGAATTTTACTAAATTTTTTTTCTAAATTATTAGATTTATATAATTTATAAATATTTATATAAATTGTTTTTAGTTGAGGCTGGAGACGAAAGAAAATAGTAATTTAGAAAAAATTATAAGATTTATATAATTTATATACATTTATATAAATTATTTTTAGTTGGGGCTAAAGACGAAAGAAAATAATGATTTAGAAAAAATTATTAGATTTACATAATTTATATATATTTATATAAATTATTTTTAGTTGGAGCTGAGACGAAAGAAAAAAATTAATTAGAAAAAATTATTAGATTTATATAATTTATATATATTTATTTAAATTATTTTTAGTTGGGGCTGAAGACGAAAGAAAAAAATTAATTAGAAAAAATTATTAGATTTATATAATTTATATATATTTATATATAAATTATTTTTAGTTGGGGCTGGATACGAAAGAAAATAATAATTTAGAAAAAATTATTAGATTTTTATAATTTATATATATTTATATAAATTATTTTTAATTGGGACTGAATATGAAAGAAAAAAATTAATTAGAAAAAATTATTAGATTTATATAATTTATATATATTTATAAATAAATTATTTTTTTAGTTGGAGCTGGAGACGAAAGAAAATAATAATTTAGAAAAAATTTAGATAACACACACAAATACAAAATCCAAACTGAAATTACTTTGAATTGGACTGTCGTGGTTATCACTAAGTCCCACCTATCAAGTAAGTTCGGTGTTTTACTGTATTATGCAGCATGTAAAGGTTTGACTGCAGCATTAAAAAAATGTAATCTAAACGTTGCTTTTTTTGTAAATAAATTCAAAAATATTGAATTTTGAGAAACAGCGTGCAAAATGTGATTCTTTCTTTTCAAATGATGTTAACACGAATAATTTTTTACGTTATTATTATTATTTTTTTGAGGAAAAACTCATTGAAGTGGAAAAAAGCTTTGAAATGAACAGGAAGTTGGGATGTCATGACGACCGCTTTACTAGCGACACGCGAGAAGTTAACTACCCTCACCACCGGGTAGAAAAACAAAAATAAATTTAATAGCTGTTTCGCTATTTCATCTCTTTTTTATTATTGCTATCTTTTATTTTGAAATCGAATCAAACAATTCTATGTCGGTTTATCAACTACCTGGATTTTGCTTAATCACTACTGCTGTCAATATTTTTTTTAAATATTTGTCTGTTTGTCGTTAAAGCACTTTTACGGTCAATGTAATATTTGCATGAAAAATCACGTTCTTTCTTGACGTAAAACAATTACGAAATACTTTCGTCACTGGAAAACTAAATATTTTTTTTCAAAAAAAAGAAGAAAAAGAATTCCTAAAGATTAATTTTGAAATGTTCGCAATTTTCTTGATTTCCTGATTTACCACTTTTCGCATCGTTAATTATTCAATTATTCTTAAAAAATTGTTTTTTGCCATATACCCAGCTATTTTATTTATGATGAGTGTACGTATATTTTCCTATCGCTTTTTCTTTCAATCTCTTTAGAATTTTTTAATGATTTATTTATAATAGATTTATACTTTATAAAGGGGTTGAGAAATGCAGATTAAATCTATTGTCGCTAAAAGTTCTCACGTTTAAGCGGTGTGGAAGTTTGTAGAGTAAAGTACCAACGCAGGTATCATCCTTCTCCTTTGACTGAGATTCGAAATTCCAAGATACGCGTCTCCAATAACTCTCATATAGTTTTAAAATGTGACGTTAATAAACAATCAATCAATCGATGGAGTTATACGTAAAATTAAAATTTCTACAAAATTGATGACGAAGTCTGCAAAAATTCAGCGTAAAATTACAAATGTAAAGTCAAAAATGAACTAATCAATCATTGTAAGTCATAATCCAAAAAAGTCCAAATAAGGTTACACAAGTACAACAAGCAGCAACTAGAATAAAATAGAAGGCATTGAATATGCAAATTATGTGTCAATGATAATTTATCTTAAGAAATTATTCAATTGGGTGTCAATATTTTTGTTGAAAGTAATGACTTAAATAAAAATGAATTAAGTGTCAGTCAAAGTTTTTAATTCAAATACTATACACACATTTTATGAATGCTATACATTTAATAATGAATTTCATGACATTGATGAGGGCATTCAAGTAATCTAAGTTTATAACATAAATATTAGAAGCCTGAAGTTTTAGAATTGAGATTCATTTAAACACATAAATTGTAGTTTAAAAAAAACTAAAAAACTCCCTTTTATAGTGAATCAAACTAAATTATAATTTAACCTTTCAGTCGCCAAATCTGGAAATGGGATCTGAAATTAGTAGCCAGATGCAAGATGAAATCTGAATATGGGAAATCGTTAATTCTGATGATCCTGATCAAGACAATGGAAGAAAAATTATTAAATATTGTATTGTCATCGGTTCTGGACAAGTGAGCAAAATTTCGAATTGATTCGGCCTTTTAAAGTGGGTAAAAATTGAGTTCAAAAATTCCATTACATACAAGTGAAGTTTATAAAAGGGTGTTAAAAAGTATACTTTTTTGCATACTATATAAAAATTTATCCACATCTATGTTTTTCTAAAAACAAACGTTGGGATAATGCTGAATCATTTTAACTAAGAATAAAAGAAAATTTGAGGTCGCAATGGTTTGATGGTTATGGTCACAAACTCGTGGCCAGTGTGTCGCGGGTTCGAGTCCTGGAGCTACTGAAGACCAACCATGTTCAAGAGCCGATGTATGTTAAATATGTCAAGCTCGAAGTCTTTTCCCGTTGGCATGGTGTGGTAGTTTGGAGAGGGGAGGCCAGTGTTGTGTTCTCATCACTTGACCGAGGCTAAAAATTACGAGGTCCGTCACCAATAGCCTTCATGTTGCTTTATAGTGCGACATTAATATAATACTCAAAAGCAAATCTTTTTATTACTGGTATAAAAATGATCTCTGAAATGAATTCGAGAATTTCAATTTTAGAACACATTTTGGGTTAGTGGCAAAAAAATGAAGCAAAATTAAATCTGTTTTCTCCAGATGTACGAGAGTCTAAAGTAAACGCTGTGCACATTTTCTGCATCTCAATTTTCAAGAAAATTTACAACATTGTAATCCATATATTTGTATATATAATAATGTTTTTAAAATTTTAAAATATTCTATACGTAATTTTTAGTTTTTCATTTTAGCACGTAAAGTAATAAAACGAATTAATATTATGGTATTGGAGAAAAATTGCTCAACTCACAGATGAAAATGGGGAGTGTGGTAAAATAAGATGCTCTCCGTACGATAGCGAAGCCAAAATTTTGAAATATTAATCGTTGCGTCCTTCCACATAGGAAAAATCATTCCAAATTGGGGCCCTATTCGTTAAAAAATAATTTTTTTGTCAAGGGATCAAGTAACATTATATATTTATATATGTATGGGTGGATCGATTTTTTTTTAGAATTTCGGAAACCTACCTATGCGGAAAAGATGCTCTTTGGTATAAAGGTGAAGAGAAAAATAAAATTTTAAAAAAATTAGCGTTTATGTTAAGTAATTGCACTAGACGAAAATGCTGTTTAAATATTTGAGCTTTTTTATGGTAAAAAGTCAAAGTAATTTTTGCTAAGAGGACACGCGTTGCCGCGGTAACCTGGTGGTCAGGGTAATGGACTCGTGGCTGGCGTGTCATGAGTTCGAGCCCTGTGCCACTGAAGACCCGCTGTGAAGGGGAGCGTTGAACGTTAAATCCTTCGAGAGATCAAACGTCCTCCCGCTGGAGTGGTAGTTAGGAGAACGGGGTGCTAGCTCAGGTGCCGTCCACGTTACTTGGCCATGGTTCAAAATTACGAGGTCCGTCGCCAAAAGCCCTCGTGTAGCTGAAAAGTGCGACGTTTATATTCACTTATTCACTGCAACAAGAGGATATCTACTACATAAACTACAAGATAGAAACATCAAATACATTTAACAGCTTTTTACATAGTAAATTTTTGAAAAACTTACTGTCGAAATTACATTGTACCATAAAGCGGAGGACGCGTAAAAGAAACTTAGATCATGCTGTCCAATGGTGCTATGAGAGAGAGCCGGGGTTATATGAAATGTTGCAATGTTGCTCACTACTCTGTATTCATTCATCCATAATCATTGCTTTTGTTACTTATATTGCAGAAAAATAATTTTATTTAGTGTCTAAAACCATAGAACCAAAATTAAAGCTTTTTCCATTTTTTCGAAAATTCAACCTGGCAATATTAAATTTTGAAATTGTTTTCTCAAATTATTTTTTTTTCTAATCTCCATACAAACATCTTTTCCGCATAGGAAGTTTTCCATTTACAATATTTTCTTTCTCATATAACACAGCAGGCCATCTTAAAATAAATATATATTGTTTAAACCTGCATTCTCTCTTGCGTGGTTCTGAAGGCCAAGAGTTTGCTATTACAATACTGTGGCTAACATTTCTTAGTATTCAGTCTAGTTATAGTTAGGGATTATAACTATTTGTATATATTATTATTGTAAATTATATATATATATATATGTGTGTGTGTGTGTTTGAGATTTATTTCAAAGCACATAATATTATTGCCCTATTAGGAGTTCATATTGAGATGCCTCGGTAGGATAGCGCTCTTGACAAGTTTATGGTTCATTGTTTCGTTTCTACAACTTATTTCGAAAGGTTTTAAATATTTTTTTTTTGGAGAAAATTACTGCAGGTTCTTTGTTGAAATCTAATTGTTTGTCATAGGGTTTCTCACAAGCATTTGACACTTCGGAAAAAAATATTTAACTGCTATAAGAAGTTTCTCGAAACATCATGTGTGATACTGCTTGAAATGCATTGTTTTATTCATTAAAAATTTGAGTAGGGTAAAGGGCATAAGTTATGAGACTGGGGATTAGCGTATTACTGAGATTCTTCCAAAATGACAGAATGCAATGTCGTATGTTTTGTATGATTTTTCTGCAGCAGCTGCATGGAATAATTCCATTCTATTGAATTCAATAAGTGCAGCTGGCTGTGATGGCGCAGTGCCAGAAGCGGAGCTGGAAGGACGCAGTCGTCGCGCTTCATTTCAGGTCGGGGCTCAAGAAACGAAATTGCACATAGGCCAGCTTTGCAACAATTAGAAAAAGAAATTTTCAAACAAATATCGTGGTCTTCGGGTAAATAGCATTCATTACAAATCTGTTTTGAGTCGTTAAGTGCGCTGATTGATTTAAAGTAGCTAATGAAGATATTCGCAGCAATGAGCATAAATAATTTTCCGTTAAGCGGCTAAATACGCCGTTAATAAATAAGCTTTGTTTATCGTAATAACTATATTTATATAGTTGGGGAATAATTATTCGATCTCCATGGTTTTTTTTTCCAATTTGTATATATATATTACCTGATTAATGTAGGTTCAATTTCTTAGAAAGGGTTCTGAAATGGATCATTGATTAAGATCGAGAGCTTTATGGGTGGTGGGTGACCATGATAGCCTAGTGGTCAAGATAATTGACTCGTGGCCAGCATGTCATGAGTTCAAGCCTGCACCACTGAGTGGCCACGGTAGCCGATTGGTCAAGGTATAGGACTCGTGGCTGGCGTGTCATGAGTTCGAGCCCAGTACCTCTGAAAACCCGCCGTGTAGGGGAGCGTTATACGTTAAATCTGTCGAGAGCTCAAACGTCCTCCTGTTGGCGTGGTGTGGCGGTTAGGAGAAGGGGTCCAGCTCAGATGTCGTCCTCGTCACTTGACCATGGTTCAAAATTAAGAGGTCCGTCGTCAAAAGCCTTCGTGTAGATGAACAGTGCGACGTTAATATTCGCTCACTGCACCACTGAAGATCCTCCGTGCAGAGGGGACATCACCAACTCTCCACCCACCAATAGGACAGGAAATTAAAATATTGTTGGGATTGATTTATAAAAAGAAATTCATTTTTAAATTATTGGCTAAAATTAATTTGATTTTTAAGACCATTTCTTTTTGGTGTGAAGCCCACCGCCTCCATTAGGACCTGTTCAAAAATAGGACATCTTACGTTTCGCATTTCTTTTTATATTGCATTACAAGAAATTTTTAAAATATAGTTTGCAAATACAAAAATCTATAAAAGAAATTATAAATTAGATCTATTTTATATTCAAAAATTTAAGAATTTATGCATATTACTTTCCATAAATTTTCAGAATACGGGGAGCAACACATAGTGGGACACATTGCAAGCTGCACAACTGTATCTTGTTCCCTTTTCATGTGCGTTAGTAGAGCACAAACAATAAGATTTGTATGATTTTTGTAAAGGTGGTTTATGGGCACCAACTTAAAAATTAATCATTAATCCTCTGGAACAGTTTTCTTGCTATTCAGGAAATTTACAAGGCGTTTTTTGCGTTTACAGCTTGAAAATCTATCAGTTGTCGTACTTAGCAGAAGTGCTAACACCACAAATCATAGGTGGGAAAGTAGCTTCCCATCGGCATTTAAAAATTAATGAAATTTATGGGAAGTATATTTCTCAAGGCCTTATAAAGGGTTAAGGCTGCCTTTGTCTAATGTAACGTTGAACCCTGGAATGACTTTTCAGATATAAAAATACCTCAATGTTGAAATAAGTTTATAACACGTATATTCATTTATCATATTATGCCTTAAAAATTTTAAATACTTTATGAGAAGTATTGAAAAATTTATTAATGTATATTATTTTAAAAGGCAAATTTAAATAGTAATTTACATTATATAATAGAGGAAATAAAGTTTGTGTGGAACGTATTTTATACAGGAAAATATTGATCCCAACAAAAAGTGAGTCATCTAATAATATTATCTAGTTCAGTTTTTCTCAATCTGTGGGGCGCTCCCTCTTAGAGGCCGCGGTATTCTAGTGGTCAAGGTATCGATCGGATCGTGGCTGGCATGTCATGAGTTCAAGCCCATTACCACTAAAGAGCCACCGTGTAGGGAAGCGATGCACGTTAAATCTGTCGAGAGCTCAAACGTCCGCCCGTTGGTGTGGTGTGGTAGTTAGAAGAGGGGGGTGCCAGCTCAGGTATCATCCTCGCCACTTGACCATGGTTCAAAATGACGAGTTCCGTCGCTCAAAGCCCTCGTGTAGCTGAACAGTGCGACGTTAATATTCACTCACTCCCTCACGCACCTCCTTAGGGGGACGTGATAACCCTATACGGGGGGCAAATTGAAAAGCATATTGAAGCATATTGAAAAGAAATTGAAAGCATCAAGCATATTGAAAAGTCGAAAACAAAAGAGTATTTAAAAAAAATATTGATTTACTGAAAGTAAACAAACAAAATACATTCTGACATGATGAAAAATGAAATATGATACACTTATACTGATATAATACATATACTCTGATATGATACACTTGTAAATATATTAGTACTACACAATGTATTTTATAATTAATTTAACAATACTAAATTAGAACAAGTTAAATAATTACCAATGATCTTAAGGGCTTGTCATATATAAAATTATTGCAAAAACTGACACTTATCTTGATATTTTCTATGTTTTATAATTAATCCCTTAAATCCGACTAAAAATTACTCGATTCGCTCCCCAATGCCGCCGTTTAATACGAAGGCAAGCGAATGTGGTATACTGGAGGGGGTAGGGGGGGGTAGAAAAGGAATAAATAAAGGAATAATCCTGTGAAATAAGTAAATCCTTCGCAAACACTGTCAAAGTTATTTCATTGCATTCTGAAGCCTTTGAAATAGTTTTATCGATAAAAGTTCACAGAAAAGATCCTACTTTGGAAAGACGTATATATACGTCCAGGATCATTAGCACACTCTGAGCGAGACGTTTTTATACGTCGGTGGCACTAAAGAGGTTAAAGTCGTATTGTAGGTTTAGCGTCGAAGCATAGAATGATTGAATTTAATATATGTTATTGTGTGGGAGAGGGGAGGCGATGAAAATTAGGATTGAATATTGGGTCGCTAATATTGAAAGTTTGAGAAGCACTCTCTCTCACTAGTTGTCATGATCATCAGCTCAAGCCCTAGTACCACTAAAGATACGCGTTAAATCTGTTGTTGCTCAAAGTCCTCTCGTTGGCGTGGTGTGGAAGTTAGGAGAAGGGTGTTATTTCTGGTGTTATCTTCGCCCCTGAACTGTGGTTCAAAACTACGAATCACCAGTGCTTGGGTTTTTCCCTGCAAGATTGAAGATTATAAAGTTAAAGGAGTCATTTGACATTGTAAAAAACAGAAATTAATTGTACCTGCATTTTATTAAAATTTGTCAACTTTGAGCATAGTCAGAAAACTATTTTAGGTAATCCAATTTGTATTTAAAATGACAATGTATTGTTACTTTAACTATATCTTATAATAATAATACTATAATATATATATATATATACACTGGTGTCCAAAAGTTAAGCATAAATCGTAAAAGGCGAAAAACATGGAGTAAATATTCGCAAAATAATTGCAAATTTTTGGCGGATATTAATTGGGTGAAGAAGAAACATTGGGTTTATGAAAAACTTTTCAGTCGACTACGTCCTGAGCGAAACACCGGCGCATGTCGGAGCGCCGAGAAACCGATTCACGCAGCACAGACAGTTCAGACAAGTTTCGTGCAACTGCTGTGCGAAGGAACGTTGTTAACCATCAAACAAGGTGAATGATAGCACAAAGACGCCAATTGGACATATTTACGAAAGGAAGAATCTTTGGAATGCCGGAATCCTCACGATCACAAACTGAAATGTCTCGAATTCTGAATGTGGACCAGTCTGTGATCTCAAGACTGTGGCAGAGGTTTCAAAGAACGGGTGATGTTACCCGACAACCAGTATCAGGTCGACCAAGAGTCACAAACCCTCTCCAAGACCGATATCTGGTAATAAGGGTGCGACGTCAGAGGGGCAGTACTGCCAGAGCACTGGGATCGGCGCTCACAGTCGCCACAGGAGTACGAATTTCGAGACACACTCTTTACAGGAGACTCAATCATGCTGGCCTGTATTCCAGAAGACCAGCAGTTTGCATTCCCCTCATGTCTGCGCATAAACGCGCCCGTTTTAACTGGAGTTTGAAACATCAACATTGGAGTGTGGGAGAGTGGGCCAATGTGATGTTCAGTAACGAGTCTCGATTTAGTCTGAGTAGTGATTCTGGGCGGGTAACGATATGGAGAGAGCGTGGAACACGTTTTGAACCAAGAAACATAACGGAAAGACATCATTTTCCATCAAGGAGAGTAATGGTATGGGCAGGCATCATGATGGACGGCCGCAAAGACCTCCATTTCTTTGACACAGGGTCTGTGACTGCTCAAAAATACAGAGACGAAGTTCTTGAGCCTTATATTCACTTGTTTCGAGGTGTTGTCGGTCCTGACCTTATATTCATGGATGATAATGCGCCATGTCACCGAGCGGTGCTGATTAATGACTTCCTTGAAACGGAAAACATCCAGCGCATGTCATGGCCTGCGAACTCCCCTGATTTAAATCCTACCGAGCATGTATGGGATATGCTCGGGAGACAAATTGCAGCTCTTTCGCACCCACCAAGCTCCGTTACAGAACTGAAGAGAGCTCTCCAAGAAGCTTGGAACAGTTTGAGCCCACAACTCCTTCATCATTTCATAGCAAGTATGGTAAATCGCTGTGCAGCGTGCCTGGCTGTCAGAGGTAACCACACGCCTTATTAAACTGCAGCATCAGTATTTTATTTAATGTTTTCTTTCATTTTTTCTTTAAATTGTGAATCCTTGCTCTGCTCAGTTTTCTTTCAAACTGCTACTTTGGATAATAATTTAATTATTATCATTCTTTTAATTTTCTTCCTTATTTTATAACCATTTTACACCCGCATATCCCGTTTCCCGCCATTCTGGTTTACAGTTCCTTCTTTCTTCACATAATTATCAATTATGCTTAACTTTTGGACACCAGTGTAATATATATATATAATTAGTTTCAGATTTTATTGTTTGAACCGATAAATGTTATTGTGAAGCTAAATTGTTTTCAAATTTAATTTAATTCAAAATTGCATGTATTTCTAATAATACATTTCAATGTTCAGGGGACACAGTACGATTCAATTGATAAAACTTGGTCGAAAAATCAAATCTAAGTTTTTTAGCCTAAACTATTTTTTACATACTTTTTATAACCTCATAAAATTTGAAAGCTTTAAATTTAAAAAACGCAGAATTATGATAGCTTTTACGTTCGTTTTTATTCACATCCCTATGGCAAACAAAACTTTAAACTTACTTATCTTAGAAAGATAAAATAACAAGTTTGTCTTCATTTAAAATGCTAAGGCTTTTTTTCCTATTGTGCCTAATGCTTTGAATTATTTTTTTACCTATTGTACATGTAACAAAAGTTGGTATGCATTTTTGAATCAAAGCAATACTTATTTTTTTAAAAAATAATTGATTATCACCCCAAACCCGTACCAACTTTTGTTACACATAGTTTGACGTACTTGTAAATCAAATTTCATCCGTGTACGTCAGTTTTTTGTAGGAGGAGTAGCATTTTAAAATCACTTCACAAATTTTAAGTGTTTTCCTTAAAAAATTAAATTGTTAGCTTTTTATAAAATTTTGAGCACAAAATCTGTTTTGCATAGTATACACACATAGGAGAAAGTCAAAAAAATTTTGAAAATCTTTAAATTAAAATTTTTTGCGTAACTCGTACATGTCCACTTAAATTAATTAAACCTTAAGCAATACATGTTATACTATAAGGAAAATAAGAGGCGTTATATGGCTATATAATGTACAATAGAGCTCTGTATAACATTTACAGTATATTGTTACGTGTATAAATATAGATTTTAATAGTTTTAAAATAATCTTTTTCCTTAAGAAAAGAAGCAGTTGTAATATTCAGGCAAAAAATTTGGTTGGATTTATAATGTATAGCATAAAAAATAAACTAAAGACAGTGTTTTAAAGAAGTATACGTTTTCAGTGCCCACACAAAGTATCTTAATTCAAGTAATATTTGAATGAAGTGATTATTTAAATTTTTAGAGGATAAATGGTTCTTTTTCTTTGTTATCAATTCACAGTGAATATTCTCACCCATCCGAATGCATATCCAATTGATCCTTTTTATTTTTCGCTGAAAGGGAACTAACTTGCATCGTAATGCTTGAAACGAAATTCCTCCTTATCTGCTACTGTCACATCGTGGACGAACAGCGCGGAAAGTGGTTCCAGCTGTTGCGCGTGGGTGAGGTCCGTCAAACGTTTCCTTTCGGTCAGATAACGTTGTATTCGAATTCTTATGGGACAGAAACACACGTGTCTCTCTTAAATATTCGCTTAATTATTTAATTTTGCACTTATGTGTCTTTCAAAATGATAAACGGCATTCTACTTTCCAGATGTAGAGATTAACTCTTTTCCCATAAATGTATTAGAGCTTATTATATAAGTGACGGTATTCTTTATTTCATTTTTATCCGAGGAAAAACAGATAGCGGTAACTTAGTGGTCAAGGGTACGGACTCGTGGCCGACGTGTCATGAACTCGAGCCTAGTACCGCTGAACATCCTCACTGTGGAAGGGGCCGGTGTGCGTTAAATCTGTCAAGGCTCAAACATTCTCCCATAGGTGTGGTGTGGAAATAAAGAGAAAGGGTGTCATCTGATGTGTCATCTTCGTCACATCAAAAGTTTCAAAGTTATGAGGTTCATGACCAATAGCCCTCATTTTATTTTAAAATGCAACGTAAATTAAAATTAAATGTTTGTTAGCTATTGTACATGATTTTTAAAAACTGATGCCTTAAATAAACTTCTGGAAATGTATCACAGCTATGTCGATGCCATTTGTAAAACTTTTAAGGTATCCGACTACCCTAAAATTGTGAATTTTGCCAAAAATAGACAATTTTTTTATGATTTTATTTTATAGGCCATCGTATTAGCTTTATAAAAATATCAAGCTTATTATTTTCCGTTCACTAAAACAAAAAACTACAAGTGTTTTAGTAAAAGCAGATGCCTTTACTTTAAGCAAGATGTCATATTTTAAAACCCATTTTACTCGAAATGTGTTTTTTTGAAAATGCTCAAACGGGGACACAGCGATTGCTGAAAAGTTTTTGATAATAATTACCTGAATTTTTTTGTGTATGCTCTGTATAATAGTAGAAGTGTTTTAACTTTCAGATTTATCAATAACTGTTTTATTACAAAATTTGTGGTCCCTTATGTTAATAGAATCACTGTTTTTTTAAGCAATATCATGTAATAAATAAGTTGAAGTGCTCTAGTTTTTGTAAAAATTAAAATATCTCTTATCCTGAAGGTCATTTAAAAAGTAAATAACATAGAAACGCCTCAGAATTGAAAAATTGAAAATTTGTTCATAAAGTTTTGGTGCAGAAGGGTTATGTTATTTTTTGTAAATTTTTACCAATTTTTTCTCCATTTAAGTAATAATAATTTCTTTATATTTCTTAATTTTAATATATTTTTTTAAAAATGTATTAAACAAATCTGAAGGCCACAAAAAAATTCCCATATCTCCCCTTTTTAAAAAAAAAAATTGTCGCAAGTAGTCGGATACCTTAAGTGGCCTAGATTTTTATTCGCCGAAGCATTGACTAGGCTACTTGAAATTTCGGTATGTATAAACATCCATTTAAAGTTTACGAAATATTTCTACATTCTAATGAGTAATTTTAACATAAATTAATTTTTTTGGAAATCATTAGTGAAACGGGTAGTAAATCAGATTCCATTACGTAATCCCTTTTTACTACCTAAAATGATTCAAACTCTTTATAAACTTCTTAATTACTCCTCTTTATAGAAATATGACAAATGCGGTTAAATTTATGACAGTTTAATTGTACTATATGCTGCCACAATTTTCAATTATAATTACAGTGGTGCTAGATTCAATGAATTTGGAACTGCACTGATGAGATACAAATTGCTTTCAGAGATAGCTACTATTCAGAACGCATAAAGGACAGCAAGATAATGATAATACGAAATACATTGAAATATCATCTTTACTATCACATGCCACATCGTCTTACAATAAGCTGTTATGATCTAGGACGTCATTTATCGTGACAACCAGATCCTTTCGCCTAGTCATTCATGGTACATTTGCGATTAAAAAAAAATCCGAATATGTTCTATGACCTGTAATATGTCATTTATATATATATTTCCATCTCTCTCCAGGTTTACTAGAAAAAATAAAATACACTGCCGCAATTATACGCCTTTCTACTAACTGCTTTTTCTTGCAGCTTCTGTTTTGAGTAAAATTGACAGACTTCTCCCCCATGAAGCATTTTTATTTCAATGGCAAGGTGCCTCTTCGATCAATCCGGAATTTAAGGGATTTAACTTGATATTTGGTTCCGTTTGAACTAACTTGGTCTAAAGCAACATGAGAACTATCGAAAACTCATTTCATAATTTTAAACCATGGCCAAGTGAGGAAGATTAAATCTGAGCTGATAGTTCTTACTTAATTCTAATCTATTGTATTACTATCGCCCAAAAGCCATCATTATTCAACTCGACTGATATTTTGAGGAATCAGGACAAGAACTCATGATTCGATATTAACATCTTTTGTTAATATATTAGTTAACATGAATGGTTAGATACAGCAGCTGCTTGATAACTGGAGGCAATTAATCAGACATTTCGAAGAAAAACACACAAAATTAGTGCCATTATGTGAACAGTTTGAGTCTAGACGAGATATATGTACTTGATAAAACAGGAGAGAACACACGCTATCGATTTTCTCATTTCGTGTGTGAGAGAAACTTTTTTTTCTTCTGTGTGTGGATAAATCACCTAATATATTTTTTTTCTAAAAGTGTGATAATTTCTTTTTTAGTACGCATACCGAGCATTCGCTGGATTTCATTTCACAAATGATTATCTCTTTCTTCATTTGTTGATTTTCTTTTTGTGAATGTAAACAATTATAGTTCGTACTATTTATAAAACCTATAATCTAACTTTAAAGAAACTAAATTACAGAAATTTATAGAAATAAATTAAATAAATATCAAGTTTTAAACTTCGTAACATTGATTGGTTCTTTGTCTGTAACGTATTTTTTTCAGATAATTCTTTATCACTTGCAATATTCGTTAAGAGAATGGATGGAAAAATGATTTTATCTTTTTAGGAATTCATGTTTCATCGCGCTAAAATTATTTCAGAAATTGAAATGATTGAGTCAATTTATAAGTATTATTCATTATATTAAGCACAATTAATTTTTCTGCACCATTCAGAAGTTTGAAAGATAATTGCTTATTTGAGAACAAATTTGTCAGATTTGCTTATCTATATAATTTCTCACTGTAAAACTATTAATATGTTTTCTGAAGAGCTCCACATTTTTAATACGTCTTTTAATGATTTTAAAAATAAATGCGTTTATATTTTCTAAATTCTTAGAATGTGTCACTTTTTATTTTTAATGTTTTTTTTTTTAATTTTCGTTTCCGCTTTTTTTTTATATGTTCTAATTTTAAGTTTTATTTTCTTTATTCTCTATGTGTCTTTTTTCACAACTGATCGTTTATACCTCTAAAATTATGTTTAGTAGTATTTTGTGTCCTGCACTGTAAACTGAGTTTCTTTTTCTGTCGTGATTGTATATTAAAGTCACACAAAAACGCTACACGAGGTCTATTGGAGACGGATCTTGTAATTGGAACCTCGGTCTTGACGAGGATCCCCTCTCCAAATTACCTCATCAACGGGAGGACTTTGTGCACCAACAGATTTAACGTGAATCACTTTCTGCATGATGGGTCTTCAATGGTACTAAGGCTCGAATTGATGACACGTCCACTATGAGTTCGTGACCATCTACCATGGTCACATTTATGGTTATAGCTGTTCGTCCTGTGTCATGCACTCTGTATCCGGAAATATTTTTTGTGGTATGTGCATTTTCTTTAAGTAAATAAATATTTTTACTGTCGTCAATTGTGTGGCTCTTCTATAAAATGTGATGAAATGATGGCAAACTACAAGAAACTTAGAATTACGTTACAGGCAAAAAAAATTATTTTAAAAATTAAATGATTGATTTAATATAAAACCGAGAAAGAAGTTAACTCACAGAAACGATTGAATAGAGCAAAAAAACTTCATATATGAACTATGTGACATGAAACATAACGTGATATTTAAGATTGGAAAACCTCCCACTCTATCCATTCGTATAGTCAGCAGTGTCAACAAATAAAAAATGAACAAGTCTCTTTCCGGGCAAACATTTCTTCACATTTTTCGTCAACTACAACTGGAAAAAAAATTGTTGATAGTAAATCTAAAGAATAACAAAGAATTATGGACTGGAGAAAAATACATATGCTTGCATAGAAATATGTAATGAATATGTAATATATATATATATATATATATATGCATTCATTTTTTATTAAATATAGCTTATATTGAATATGGTACTTGAACATTTTATGCACTTAAATGTTTAAATATATTTGTAATAATTGTTGGCATATATTTAACACATTTTTCTACACTTTTTAAATAAAGTATATATGTAATAAATGTTTTTAAAAATGCATTGACCATAGTGTTGAGCAAAAGACGAATGTTAACTGAGGAACTTGTCCTTTAAAAATCATTTTTTACACTGCATTATAATGAGTTTGTATTTAGCTTAATATAAAGAAAAATTCACAAAATGCTTTTTAGACTGAATCAAGCAAATATAAATGAATTAAGAATAAATAGAACACATTAAAAAAATTCTCGTACTCGACATGTGCATATATATACTCGTGCGATTTACAATACCGGTCAAAAAAAGTTTCATGTTTATGTTTTTTGAGCACATTTTTTCCAGTGTTGTTAAAAACTGTTTTAAACTTTTGAGTTCTATTTAAATGATTATTCTGCATTTTTTTTGAAAGTAGCATAAACCTAATTATAAATAACTACTGTATTAATTGCCAATATTTTGAAAAATTTGAAACTTTATCACATTTTGAGATATATTTGTTTTCATCTACCAGTTTTATTTTAGGACTTATCTACATACGCATTTTGATTAATTAAATTTCCTCTATTCATGCTAATAATGGTTTTTTTCTTCTGTGGCTTCCTTAGTTTGATCATTCAACAACAGGAAGTTTTATTTAATAAACGTACTCAAGGTTGGGCTCTACTTGAACTTGGAAAATGATTCAGTATACCGGAGAGTGGAATATAGAATTTCTTGAAGAGGTGGGTTGATTAGAGAGGAGTCTCAAAGTTTCGTAAGTCTGGACGTTCTCGTTCTGCGTCTCGTCTTTTGGTCAGCTATAGACATCGTACATGAGCTTTGTAACTCTCCAAAACTCAAAACTCTCTATTCGTATTATCAAGCGTAGACTTGAAGCAGCAAGACTGAATGGAAGATCCCCTGTCAAGATACCGATGATTTCTACGAAGATTCCCAAGGTGAGTGGGAAAAGGGGAAAGACGCACAAGGATTGAACCAAGAAAGAGGGGGAAGACGTCCTTTGGAGAGACGGAAACAAATGCATGTTACTGATATGGATGGTATAAGGTGAATTCATCCCTCCCAAGGCACTTGTTTCAGTCCCAAGTACCAGATTACGACCGGGAAACATTAAGGTGGAAATGCGTCTTCAATTTTGCATAGGTCTTCTACGGAAGATTTGGGAAATCATGGATAAGTTGCAATATGAAGAAATTCGTGAGGACACTATGCGTTCATATGCACACAGTTTGCTTGGTTGGGGCTTCATTTTCCCATTGGATAATGATCCGAGGCACCAACCCAAGCTCGTCCAGAACTGGTTCTCCAGCTATCATGTGATCCTCCTTGTTTGACCATCCCAGTATCTAGACCTTAACATTATCGAGGAGGAATGGTCGAGCTAGAGCGTGCTGCAAGGAAGAAATACCAAGAATGTTGCTGAAAAGTTTTCCCGCGACTTGAGGAAAAATGAAAAATCTCTCTCTCCTTCATCCAAACTCTCCTTAATTGTATGCCTGGTAGCTGTTACTGATGCTAAGGAGTTTACCACTAAGTTTTAATGTTTAATTGTTCGCGTTTTAATCGATCCTTGCAATTCTGTATAATTTCAACAAAATTCAGCTTGCTAAAAATTTTGCTTATTTTGAATAAAGTAATACATTTGCTAAATTCAATTACTTTTTTGTTGTTTGAATCATCGTTATTTAATGTATCAAGTAAACCGCCCAAAAATAAAAATTGTGTGACAATTTCAGCAAAAAAATAAAAAATAAAAGGATCCCTTTTGAGTGAGTTAGAGCGAAAAAACATGAACTTGACACTTTTTTTTACTTGGACTATACTTCATTTGATTTTAAAACACAAATGGTTTTTTAAACTATTTCAAGAACTTGTTCATCATTTTAAGTGTTTGAAACTGTTAGGGAGAATATAAAGGAGGAAAATATTTAATCTGAATTTCTATCCTCTCTGAACTCGGATAACAAGGGTCCAAGTGTTATGCAAAGATACGTTGACAATTCTCTCTATCATAACGCAATTCTCATAAATATAACTCAAATTAGCACATCAACATACATTCATCCCAGCTTCCTCCTTGAACTTGATTTAAACTTTAAACAGTAATTTTTGTTTGCTTGCATTGCTTTTCCTTTACAGAAAGAGGTTATCAAATTAAACACTGCATAGAAAGTCTTTCCCCTTAAAAGTTAGTGGAAAGATCAAATAAAAACACATTATCATTACACAGAATTGGAAAAATAACTAAACATTTATCAATTATTCTGGTTTACGGTTGACAGCTATGCAAATTCAGTGTTAGGTCTCATTTTCATACATAGCACAAAATATAACAACCGATTTTTTAAAAAAAATGTCAGTGCTTTTTTATGAAAATACATCCTATTGGAATTAAACTGTCAATTTTTGTTACTATAGGTTTAATCGATAACGCATATCTTTCATATTGTGTATATTTAAATCATCAATAATGACGTGAAAAGTTCTTACAGTCAAAGAAACACTATCATTATCATTTGTAACTTTCAAGCACTGCGAAGTCAATCTGAAGGTTTAGGAAACTGTTTTTGACCGCAAATGTTTCTAGCCTAGACATCATTAATCACTCTAGCAAGCGTTTCCACAAAGGGAGAATGTTTCAACCAATGTCTTTGTTTTTCTTAAGTCACTGTTTAAATTAATACATGCATGACTGCATAACCAAAAATATTGATTTAAATTCCTGAAAAGTTAACATCAATGGGAAGATAAAATTCCTCACGCATATGTCAAAGAAATAAAATCTTTTAAAAAACTCTAATTAGAACTTATTCAATCTATGATATTATAAATGATTAAAATAATAGAACAAAAAATATGTATTTTTATTATTAATTTTTTAATAATGAAATTAAATGTGTCCTCTTAATGTTTTTTTTTCTTTTTCTTTTTTTAAAAAAATAATACAATAATACAATTCGAGGTTTTAGAAATAAACATTACTTGCTCTAATCTTATATACTCGTATATACAGTAAAACCTGTTTTTGCGCGGTAGATAGGGACCGCATAAAAGATCTGCCTAAAAAAGTATTCGAAAATTTCATAAATTCTTACATATAACAAACAACTTCGTTGAAATACAACAGAAAATTTTTTTATGTGGTGGAGAAGGACCGCATAAAAGAAAGTCGCACTTAGAAAATACGCCAATTATTTACGAAATTAAGCAGAAAGTACTTCCATAACAAAATAGATAATTAAATTACACATGGAAACATTTTTAAAATATTTAGTTTCTCACTGGAGAAGTTTTCAAAATCTACATACATAATTCACTGCCACTCATCGAAATCCAAAGAGCTCATCTTCCTGTGTTGAATAAGTTCAAAATCGCTTTCGTCACTTGAAGGTACAATTTCAATTGATTTACTTTTTGGCACCATAAAGTAAGAGATAAGTTTTTATGTGAAGGTCGGATGGTCAATTGCTTGTAAATGTCACGATAACCAGATATTCATGATTGAAGCTATTTTTTGAAATTTCATACTCCTTTCGGAATTGGTATCTATTTTGAAAATGCTTTCCCAATTTGCTTGAAAGCTGTATCCCTGCATATATTTTATCGCTCTCTTTATCCTCTCTCTAGTCAGTCTTTATAATCTGTCAAATTGTTGATAATGCCACTTTCATTGAAAGTTTCGTTTTCAATCAAGTGCGGGCTGTTGGCGCGTTGAGAGAAAGCAACTGAATGTGCATTGTTGGAAGATTGTTCATAACAAATGAACAGAGCATCTTGAAGTGTATATATGTACAATACAGTGGCGTAACGTAACCCCCGCCACTGCAATGTACATCTATACACTTCCGTAACCCCCAGTTCGTGGGGGGTGGGGCGCAAGGCCTGACTAAAGTCAAGTACATATTTACCCAATTTGTAAAATATTTAATGCTAAACCTGACTTGGCAGGGGGGGCCTAACATTCTCGCTATGCCACTGGTATATTGATAGAAAACATTAAATTGGCTCCAACACAGAAAAAGGATCGCACAAAAACAGGTTCTACTGAAAATTTAAAAAAATAGTCCCTCTCATAGTATTTTTACCAATTAAAAAAAATTTTACGAAAATTTTGTTTTTATTGTTCTATTCTTCCTCAAAATGACAAAATAGTAAACATAAAATTCATATAATTTTCGATATGAATATTTCATATCATTTTACCTATTGGCCTAATGGTCATTGGTCAGGCATTTGATGAAAATACATTTCGATGAACGCAAACTATCTTAATTCAGACTTGTTATTAGGTAACCTATATGAATTGGTATTAGAAATTAAGGTATTGATTACTAAAATATGAAAATTGGAACTTTTTAAGAGTATCAAAATGTTTTCTAAAACACAGTCTCAAGTGAACTAAAACGGAAAGAGCCCGTGGGTGTGTTATTAGTTGAAAAGAGACACTATAAGCGCGCGTGGAGATAATGTTCTGAAATATTAAGTAAGATTTTGCGTAATTGCAATATTTTTTTACCTCTTAATAAAGCTTATTCAACACACCTCCAGCGTATTATCAGCAAATGCTCTATTGGCATTCATGGCTGAAATTAAAAAAAGAATTTTCTTGTGCTCTGTTCCGTAAATAATTTCTGTTAAGGAAAGTACATTTATCTTATGATAACGTATCACTTTCTCTTAAGCAGAAATGATTTTTTTTGTTGGTAGTTATTAATCGATTCTGTAAAACGAGGTTTATTCGTATTTTTTAAAATTATTGGAGAAGAAAATTTTAAATTTTGATGTTTAAGAGAATTCTTTCAATGTCATTTTTACGTCTATCTGCCATGAAACTGCTCATGAATATTAATAAATCACTCTATTACCAAGATAAGGAAAAAAACCAATGTTAAATATGAATAATAGTTTATTTAAAATTGTGTAGTTAAAATTACTAGACACCTTAAAATCATGATCATATTATATATATGATGATGGTCAAATTTTTATACGCTGAATCAATATGGAAAAATATGTAAATTCAAAAGTGTTCAAATACTTTTAACATTTATTATGGGCTTCCATCACTAAGGAACTTCCCGAGTACACCCTTAATTTCTACTTCAGATTCGGATCGTATAAAAAGATATTCTCTAATTTATTGGACTTTTTTTAATTGATGAACATCTATTATTTATTTTAAGCACCAGTTAGTAAAATATTTCATAATTGTTGTCTTACACACTGTACAGATTATACTGGCATAGCTTTTAATTATTGAGATGAATATCTTAAAAAAAAGAAACAAAATCGCAATTGTAACAGAAAATAAATAATAAATAAATAAAAACTGGTGAGTGAAAAATTTCAAGAAGTATTTTGTGAATAATGCTTACCTAAATATTATTCCTGACTAGTTAAAATGCAACACATATAGAAATCCATAAACAACAAAAGAGATGTTGAATCGAAATAGATTATTTTCATTTCTGCTTCCAATTCCTATCACTGAATTAATAACTTGGATATTAAGTACTAGACAGTAATTACGTTTACGTTTCCTTCCTTTGGCCTTCGTACATAAATGTTATGAAGGAAACCGCCCTGGTACTGCTTTGCTTAGGATAAGAAGTAGGCGAGATGAAACTACTCTTGCTAGGCTTCGCAGTGGACATACTCGAGCTCAATGGCATGTCGATGGTCTTAAAGTTTACCCTTCTTGTCCGAATTGCAATGTGACACAAGCCGCTCCTGCCCACATCTTGGCTTGTATTGGTTGCCATAAGAGTCAGCTGCTCTCAAGTCCTGCAATAGTTCTTCATTGCTTAAAAACGCACGGGTTCATGGATTTGATCAAGATGTTTCTGTCGGTCAAAAGGGATAAGAAACAACACGTTTTCTTTTTTTTTATTACCAAAAAAACTATACATTAGATAAATATATAACTTAATTCAGCTCTAAATTATTGCTTTCATATGCAGCCTATCTCAAAAAAAATTTTAAAAAAAAGAAAGAAAGAAAGAAAAGAGCTTTACTACCAGACAATGTTACACGTAGAGATCTTGCAAGATCACTATGCATATATATTCTCACCATTAACATTTGTAATAAAAGAGTGTGACGGATCTATACGCGACCTCTTACTAACTCCTTGGGGATTCCTTTAGGGCAAGAATTCTTTCAACCAACTTTCACCGAAGACAAGAAAACGTGTTATATATGCAAATTAAGTCTAACATATGTATTCTGTATTCGTGAGTTTTAAGAGTTAGTGAAGTGAGAATCCAAGTGTTAGTAAAGGGAGAATTGAAGATTACTGAAGTGAGGATTGCTCGGATGTGAAATGAATTAATGAGAAGCTAGCAATCCGGCAGTAGTAAGTAAACAGTGTACGACGCGTGAAGTTGAAATCTCTAAGAAGAGCTGAAGTCAACTATTAGTGTTCAAGGCTACGACGAATAATTAAAGAATTGCAAGAGTTCAGGTACTGTGCTCCTATTTTAAGTAGAAGTTAGAGAGTTAAATTATTAGCACACGTCCAGGGTAAAAATGAGCTTTGTATAAGTTATCGTAGGAATATATTTGAATGGTCGTATATATTATCCCCATGCTAACTTGTCTCACCTTAGTTCTCTATTTGTTAATCAAATTTATCTTAATTGTATTATTATTGTGTCTGTGTTGAATATTGTGACAAATAAACAATTGAAGCGCATCATGTCGTCTGATCAATTAGTTCTTCCCACACATCTAGCCGGGTTAGAGGGAAGAAGGAGTAACAATTCCTTACAAGCTCTGTTGCGTTTATTGGTGTTTGAGGGTTAGTATAAAGATCAGCCATAATCAGAACAATTCTAATTTATTATTCTCACTCTGAAATTAACAACCCAGGGTAGGAAATGCACACCTTTTCTAAGTATAGGAACAATTACAAAGCAGAAAGGATACTTAACCTTTGATTATAATTCCCTTAATTTACTCTTGGACATTTTGGATGTCCACAGTCTAAATTACAGTAACTCTGTACTCAGTTATTCGACCCCCGGTCATTATTATACAATTCTAACTTATTGACTAAATCGTTAAATAACAGTCTCCAATCATTTAGCAATTAATCGTCGAGTAACTCTCGACTAGCTCTCAACTATTACCGGTTTGAACCACTAACTTCGCGTACCTAAATGCTTAAATATAACACTTCATTTGCATAAACCGTGTCTTCTTCGAGAGAAAAAGTTTTCAATAGAAAATTAAATGAAACAGATTTACCCCAAGAGGATTAGTGAAGGCTCGCGGATAGAGCCGTTACATATTTTAAAAGTTTTATTTCTTTCATCATAGTTTTAAAAAGTGTTAATGAGGATACCAATGTAGATAATCAGAGAAAAGTATAGTATAAAACGATATTCAACTGTGAACTACAGATTTTTAGAATTTATTAGCTGAGCACGAGTATTTAATTGGCTCATTTATAATAATGAAACGAGCCTAAATCCATTCTACCCTGTGACCCAGCTAAAGGTGTGGAAGGAAATAAAATATCATTCGACATGATAAATTCCAATTGTTTTATTTATCACTATAATCGACGCAAACACAAACAACACTTTAAATAGGATAATTCAGTCAAGCAACAGAGAGAATGAGACGAGATTCGCGTTTGGGGAGAATATGTTCAATAATGCGGCTCTTCTCTCTCCTTAATATTACTTTACACAGAGCTGAAGTATTTAATGTCCGCCTAATGACTTTAACACTCTAAACATCAACTTAATATAAGATGACAGTACCTGAACATATGCAGTCTTCTAGTCAATCCAACTTAACTTTGACACTTCTTGGTTATAATCTTTTACAAGGACTTTAAACCAATTCTGGTAATCTTCACCTTGTAACTATCATATCACCTCTTGTTAGCTAAACTTCTGACTTTCTAATTTTCCATTAACTACTCTCTTCACTTCCAATTCACTAACAATTCACTATTCTCTTCGCTTCTAATCCACTCACAATTCACTAACTCGTTAACTCGCGAACTAGGAATATGTATAATAAACTTAATTTGCATATCACGTTTCCTTCTTTAGAAGAAGATTGGTTAAAATTTGCTGGCCCAAAGAATACCCAAAAGGACTGTTGAAGGCCGTGTATAGATCCGTCACAATGATACATAATAATTTAATAAACATACGTAAACGGTATGATAAATTAACATAATCAAAACTTGTGTTTGTACATCCCATAATCAAAATGATAGTAACTATTAACTGAGAAACCTGAGTCAAATAAACGTCGTGTAACGTTACCCTCACAAATTGACTAACATTTAAGATTTCATACTTTCTTAAGGTTTGATTAGAATCCGACATGGGAGCTGTGAGAGTGAGTGTTTATCAGTGTCGCAATATAAAACAACGCGAGGACTATTAACAACATACCTCATAATTTTGAATCTCGTTCAAGTGATGAGGATGACACCTGAACCGGCATCCCTCTTCAAACTACCACACAATGCCAACAGATGGACTTTGACCCTCGATAGATTTAACACTCCTGCGCCCCTCCACACGGCCACACGGTGGGTCTATTCTAACAGCGCATTATTACATATTAAACAGTGTTTTTTTCTTGTAATTCATAGCTAAGTACTTTAAACATTACTTTTATTGGAAATATAGATATTTATCAGCAATTTTTCGTTCAGTTTTTTTATTATCACTTATTTCCGATAAATACATATTGGCTGTAAAAGTCTAAACAGGAGGAGTAACCGTTACAAAAATTAATAAAAGGTTTAAAAAGAAAACCAATATTTTCTTCTAGAATATTAACTTACCAGACGCAGAATGACAAGACTAATTAATAAATGTAAATAAATTTATTTTTATTGTTATCTCAAAATGGAATATTTTTAATATTAGGCATTAAATGCGGGGGAATAGAAAATTAATTTAGAGAAAGTGGAAGTTATTATTTTGTCATCGACTGCTTATATATTCGCTGCTATTGGTGAAGGACTAGTAATATTTCATTGACGAGCATTGTGGTTCGTTATCAGTAATTACAAATTTTAAAAATTAAGTTTAAGTATTTATAGCAAAACTTTTCCTGTTTGATATTTTGTTAGATGGGCCGTAAAGACATTTGTCATGGGCCACGAGTGTGACATGCTTGAGAGATCTAGGGTTTAACCGATTTGTTCATGAGCTTAGAAATGCTGATGCTAAGTATTAGAAAAAGACAATTCGAATCAATCTTCTGCTGCCATACCTGCACTGTCCTCCTAGATACATTTGTTATGTGCTCCGCATTAATCACTACTGTTATTCGAAGCAATGTTGCTTGTCCGGCAACATTGACTAATCTGTGCAGAAGTTGCAATCGGTCATTGAGAACACGCAGTAGTCAAATGCATTGTCCAACAAATGAGAAGGGGAGTAATGCAGTGGACGACTGCGTATTCTTAGTACTCTTCTCTCTCTCTCTCTCTCTCTCTCTCTCTCTCTCACACACACACACACACACACACATATATATATATATATATATATTAATTGCCATAAATCTTATTAATCAAAGAAACAAAGAAATAAAAGAACAGCATAGCTCACACACAAAAATAACATACCCTCAGTAGTATAATAGTAAACTGTTAGCCTTAGGAACTAAGATTATAGGGAGGTTTAAGGCCAGCCAACCTTCTCCTATATTTTCCTGTACCACTTGGCTATAAGAAAAGAAAAGATAGAGTTAGATATGTGTGTATATACATAAAGTATATTAAATAGGAGTTTCCTTTACCATGATAATATAAGACCAAATTGACAATGTTCAGGAGATCAAAAAACACTTTTCTTTTATAATGACTGAAAATATTTAATAGAGTTCTGTATCCTCTCTGATTTTAATAACAATGAAATATATTACTTGCCATATTTAATATGAACATAATTTTAATTTTATTATGGCATATATATTTAGCGTAGCATAATAATAAAGAATTTATTAAGTTATTTAAAATATTCTTCAATTGTCTACTTCTTTCACTTTTCCTTAATCTCCATCTACTTACCAGAAAATTACATCTACCTCGTTCTGCATTCGCATTTTTTAGATCATCTAAAATTTCTTCCCTTATTATTTCTTCTTTTCTCTTTTATTCTCATTTCTTGGCAACACATTACGCTTCTTCCTAAACACGTAGTGTCAGCACGAAGTTGAAGTGACTTATTCCTCTATTCATTTTGTCTCACGAATCGAGAGAAAGACAGGAAAGTAAGCCCAATGTAAGAGGAGTATGTTAATCACTTATCCCATAATTCATTTAGAAAGCTCTCTCTCGAAATAACGTAGAAAAGCAGAGAAGAATAGTAGATAAATGAAATAAATCGTTTCATGTATTCTTTGAAATAAAGAACATTTAAAGAGAAGAATCTGTTTTAAAATATTATAGTGCATTATCGAAAACTTATAAGACCTAACTTAATTACTTATTGATTAATCTTTCCCGTCTGACGGATTTTTCCATTTAAAAGTGGTATTCATTTTTGCTTTTTTTCTTTTCACTCAAAAGAAATTACCTTTCTTTTCTAGAAAATGATCCTTTTAATATATTCTAAATTAATGATAATAATACTTTTTCTTAAAATTACTTTCACAAAACAAATGTTCGTGTAATTAATTATAATTGGATGTGTTAGAGCAGAGCAGAAAAATAGAGAGATACTTGTTTTCTTTATGTATCTCTTTAGATTTTTCGTCCAATAATTATATTTTAATGACTCGGGGACATTGATAATAAAAGATGAATAAATATTAAAAATTTGACGTAATAAAATGTGTGGTTAAAATAATATTTCTTTTTCGTTTCAAAATCCTCAATAATATTCAATAATTTTTAAAATCAGGAATTTATTTTTCTCTCATGAAATATAATTAACCTAGTTCGTTTCTTGCATTTCTGATTTCAGTTACAATATTAATATTAATTATTTTAATGTTTACGTATATATATATACGGTAAGATCATTATGTCATGATATGGAACAAGAAATAATTACCTTATAATATGTTTAAAATATAATATATAAGATATTCTAAAAGTTTTTCTACATTTTATTCTACCATGTATCAATGAATATATAGGATTTTATTTTGCTTGTACTACTCATTTTATAGAATGGTAGATAAATTGAAAAATAAAACTAAAATATACGTTAAATTTAAATTAATTTTAATAAATAAAAATCTATTATTATTATGTTTTCGAATACATGAATAAAACAGATTTCTGATTTGATTTGATTTTAATTTACGTCACACTTAAAAGCAACACGAAAGCTGTTGGGAACAGTCTTTGTAATTTTCAACTCCGAGAACGACACTTGAGCTAACAAATCCCCTCTCCAAACTTCCACACATCATGGCATGGTGCCACTGAAGATCCACCGTGTAGAGGGGTTAATGCACGTTAAATTTACCGGGGCTCAAACATCCTTAAGTTGATGTGGTGTAAAAGTTAGGAGAAGGTGTACCATATATCAGGTGTCGTCCTCCTCACTGGACCGTGGATCAAAATTACGAGGTCTGTCACCAAAACTTTTCGTGTAACTGAATAGGGGGATGTTAATGTTCACTGACTTCCTCACCCAAACTTCCACGCCACACCGACAGGGGGACTTTAAACCTCTTTTTATGGGCTTCGGACCTTCAATATGACAGGTAAACAAATAAACAAATTTCTGAATCTGAGATATTACACACACACATACACACACACACACACACACATATATATATATATATATATATATGCACTTGTGTTTGTGTGAGTGGAGATCTGTTAAGAACGGATTTTGGGAGAGCTCTCGGGGATGGAATAGATAGAAAATTCCCGTTTTCGAACTATTAGACCAACACACTTGAAATTTGGTATGCATGTTTCTTTTGTTGAGTAGAAATTCAGTAAGAACGGGTTTTTTACACCTACGGAGATGGGAGATACGGAGACATAAGAGATAAATATAACTGTATTTTAGAAATTCCAGTCCTGTCTTATTTTTAAATGAAGAGGCAAGAGTTATAAGAATTTTTTTGAATACAATCGAAGGTTTAATGCTAAGATTTAGGTATGATAGCTAGGAATATATTAAAAATGAACATATCATACACAGCATTACGAAATACCCAGAGAAGTGCTTAGCTAATAACTAGTACATATATATATCTATATGTATCATGGTTTTTCAATTTTAAAATTTTGAACCGTACGCTAAGTAATTATTTATTTTCTTCTGAGATCCTGTAATTTATCTAAATGATCATGCTTCAAGGACAGCTGAAGGTAACAAACGTTTCTAAGAAAGAATTCACTTCACATAACATACAAATGCCCGGTAGGCAGTAGCAATGTACTGTCGCACGTTAGACGGGACTCGTATACATGCGCGATCATTAGGCTTGAATTTTTTTCCCAATAAATTTTGATTTCCCATGGAAACCACAATGAACTGTAGATGATATCACTCAGTGTTTTCAAATAGGGTTCTTTAGAAAAGACAAGACTAAACAAAAGCATATTTCAAATCAAAATTTCACACATCAATTTTCGTTTTAATATAACTCAAACTATAGTAGGTGTGTGTGGTGGGTTGGTTTTTAAACTCTTTAAGACCCTATTTTCGAATAACCCCGTTCACAATTTTGCATTCGTGTTTAGAGCGTAAGACCCACGCTGCGAAAAGCTGCTCTATAGAAAGCTTTTAAAATGACTTAAAAATAATATTGAGAATAAACATTATGTATAGATTAGTAAGATAGTTTACAGGAAGTTATCTGTTCTCGGTATAAAAGTATATCAAAAGATCTAAAATGTAATAAATTGTGAATTTTCAAGTAACTTAACAGATATATCTTTGATTTAAAAATTAGTTTAAAATGACAAAAAAAAAAAAAAAAAAATAGAAATCTGAATTTTTTTTGCAAAAATTACTCTTTAAATTAAAAAAAGACATACAGAGACAAAATAAAAATTTATAAAGTCCGGGTATCTCTTAATCTTGAATTGTGTTAATTAAAAAGTAAGAGTGAAAGAAGAACCTTTTCTGAGAAACCTTTCCTTCGAAGAAAATCAATGTGAATTCTAACGAAATCTACAACAAAAAAATATCGATTTCTGAAATATTTTGTTATGTAGTATTTAATAAACTTTGGTATTTATTATTAAAAATTTAACATTTAATATTAACTTTATTTTTATATTTTAAACAATGATAGAGAGAGCCATGTGAATCATTTTTAAACCTCGATAAGATAAAGAACTAGTATTCCAATGTTCGTGCAAATCATGAGCACTAGTAGTGCAGCCTACAAGCACACAGTATAAAGGAAAAACAGAAAGTTGTTTTTATAAGTATTGTAATTTCATTTTGTATTGTTTTTTTTGGGGGGGGGGGTGTTTTTTAGAAACTTCAATATATCTCGTCAAAGGATACGTTATAGCTTTTCGAGCCCGTTTCTGAGATTGATATAGGGAAAATTGATTATAAAGATTGCTAATTAACCTTATTAGAAAGTGGTGTATGTGTAAAGAGAATTCAAGCCATAGTGATACGAATGTGCAATCGGTGGCTACAGGAGAAATAAATAAACCAACTAGAAGGATTGCACCAGCTAAGATTGAGGACAGACATTTTGAATGCATAACGATGACGGATCCAACTGCAACACAGAGTTATCTAGAACAAGAATTGTGGTCTCTTGCACAGTAGCATGTGTCAGCCAGTACCATTTGAGGTCTTCTGTAGTAGTGATAAATTTGAGCAAGACATCCAATTCTGCCTTTGACT
Source organism: Trichonephila clavata (assembly GCA_019973975.1). NCBI lineage: Eukaryota > Metazoa > Arthropoda > Arachnida > Araneae > Nephilidae > Trichonephila > Trichonephila clavata. The sequence goes on from BMAO01019313.1 coordinate 129,609, forward strand.
TACCTTTAAATGATAGAATTTACTTTGACTGTTGAGATTACCTTTGACAGTACACCTTAGACATATGCGGGTGAATTCATGCGTTAAACGCAGGACATAGATATACTAATGGCGAAACATTGACTTTTTAGAACAACTTACGATTCTGCCTACAGCATAATAGTTGTTGCTTCCAAGTCTGACTTCACCACTGATGAGATATTGCTTTACTATCATTATTCATCGCCATACCGGTCCTTCATCCGATTTGGGATGCCATAGCATTTTACTCGTACACCTTAGCATTGAAGGTACACTCAACAACCACCATTGCATAGCTGAAGTGCTGAAACCTATTGTCATCCTGAAACTTTTAGGCTTACCGGCGGCTAAGTTTCAACAGGATAGTGCTAAACCATACTAGCACAAAATACTATTCGACAATTCTACATTACCCACCAGGTTGTTGTACTACTACCTATATCAGGGATAGCCAACCCGCGGCCCACCTTGGATAATTTTGCTTACCACGAGATTCATTACAACTTTACAAAATACGATTATTTTGTACAATATTTTTGTTTTTAGTGTAGTTTTTTGTAACAAATATATCCCAAAACTATTTCTATTTTAGTACGTTGCTTCTGTCTTTATACATACTTGGAAGTGAGCAGTATTGCAATGCAATAACCCCCGCAGCATCGTGCTTGATTCCTGTAAATTATGATTGATTATTGCTAGAGTTAGGCATATTTGATCATTGCCTTGTTATTATTATATTATCTATATTTATATACAAGAAAAATAATGAAGACAATCATAATAATTCATTCCGTTTTGATATTCCAATATTCACTCCAATAAATGTTTGTAATGGATTCAAATCTATTATAAAGAAATATATTTTCAGAAGAAACCCGTGGGATTGTAATGTTTTTCCGAAGTGGCCCACACGATCATATGGGTTGGTCACCCCTGACCTAGATCCCCCCCCCCTTCTCTGTTCTTCTGATCTGCCTCCCATTCTACACATATGGGTTGGTCACCCCTGACCTAGATCCCCCCCCTTTCTCTGTTCTTCTGATCTGCCACCCATTCTACACATATGGTAGATAACTGACAAACGATTAAACCAGCAAACACCCCCGGTGCTATGCTAGATAATCTTTGTCAATGCATAGATGGATATTCCTCAAAAACACGTCCAATTTTTTTTTTCGATCCCCAATTCCCATTGCCATCACAAAATGTTCTGATTTTTTTTCATGTTTCTCAAATTGAACGGAGTCTTTACTTCAAACCAACCACTTTTTTCATTTATCGGATTAATTTGACATCTTTTGTCTTTTATGGTGTTTCATTTTAGATGTCTAAAAATGTATTTTCGAGGGGAGAGAAAGTCTCGCTTGTTTTATTGTCAATAAGGATTAGAAGTGGACAAGAGATTAAAATTGTTGTGATGATGAATACAATGAAAACATACTCAGACAACTGGATTTTTGCTAAATTAAAATTTCAATAAATGGAGAAAATCAAATTATTTCCTAGCTCTTTTGTAGCTGAGTGCACATGCTTTTTTTACAAATTATAAATTTTCTGTTACATTTCAGAGGCTTTCAATCATTTTTCTTTCTTCTTCAATCTTTTTTGTAGCCTTCTTAAGTCTTGAGTCATTTATTTCCAAAATAACTGCTTCTAAATGTTAATTTATGCAATAATTCACTTAAAATAAAATAGTAGTAATGAGGTTACAGTTAAAAAAAGAAAAACATTGGGAAAACATGTATTGAAATTTAACCTGATTTATTAGTTAGAAATTTATTATTTTGTATATTTAATATGTTATACTGTTCTTAGATAATATGATTAATTGTTAAAAATAATCATCAATTCAACAAGCATTTTATAATTTTTGTCTTATATATAAATTTGAATGTTTGTTTATTTGTCTGTTTATTTGCTTCATACAATAATCAACACCCTTGATAATACCACTCCAAAATTTCTTAGGGGTTTTCGCTGATGTTTCAAAGGAAACATAAGTATATATATTTCTGCCAAAAAAATGTTCAATTTATTTTTGGCGAATATTTTTTAAGACCTTTTTTTTTATTCGGCACATGGTGACAGTATCTATTTACTTAAGTAAATCGAAAGGACGATTGTTGATTTCTTAAAATTTTATCGTTTGAGGAACTGGAACTTTTAATCTCTTTCAGCAGTGGAGCTTTGTTTTTAATACACATTATTTTTTAATTTATAGATTTGTGATTTCCTTTTTATTTTTTGCAACTTAAGAAGACAATTAATGAAAACCAAGTCCATTTTTTGTCAGACGAATCGGCTGCTTTTGATTGAAATTCAAATGCGAAAAAAAGTTGACAGTATATATAAAAAACACACTCTTAACTATAGGTCGAAAATTTTAATTTTTTGGTAATCCTAAAAATTCTATACATCTATACACAAATGTAAAAACAAAAAATATGTATCCACAAGTGATTGCTTGAATTTTTTTTGAAATAAGCATTTATAACTTCCAACTAAAGTTTTTTTTAAAAATAATAACCTTTATTATATTTCACTTTTTTCAGAAAAACTCGTAAAACATGCGGAAATTAAGCTATATTTCTATAAATAAATTTGCTATTTTATTTACTAAATCGTTCTTTTTCAGAGTCTATTTTATATTTCCATTAAAAGTTTTCAAAATATGTTAAAAATTTAGCCTCATTACTTTTTTTTTATTTTTCCATCTCGATTGTTATATTGTTCAACTCATTCGGGCGAAGAACAATTAATAGCAAATGAATATTATTCATAACATCCTTTCTATATTATTCATAAAATCATTTCTATATGGTTTTATATTTAACGGTTTGCATTTTTTGAAACTTTTTCTATCCCTGCCATTTTCTCTTTTTTTCTGTCTTGTGAATCCCAAAACATACATTTACTAACATTCTTGTACTCTATTCAACTGCATTTGTCAAGAAATTTTTATTAAAATTGTGTCTACCTTTGTTGTTATAAGACTTATTAATGTTTCAATTTTACCATGTGCATTGTCATGGGGAATATAACTTTGTATGCATTTCCTAGGTTGACTCTTCTAAGAAAAGTTTTATTGAAATATTTTTAGCATTTTCCTTTTCTTTCCAAGCTATTAGTGTAATCTTTCAGGAATTTTTAGTTGAGTACGCTCTGGCTAGGGATTGCAATATCGGACCAAAAGTTAAGTACCGGTATTCGGTATTTTTAGATCTTAATACCGGGATACCGGTTTTAATACCGGTAATAGAAATTTTAGAAAAAGAAAGAAAACAAAGGTGTTTCTTTGTTTTATTTGCCAGTTTTATTAGAGAGTGTAAATATCACAAAAAATAATTTGTAACTTATAAATTATAACAGTATATAAAGAATCAAAAGAAAGTAAAGGAAAATCTTATTTATTTAAATCACCAAAAAAGTGTAAATATCACTATTCAGTCTGTGGTTCTATTACAAGTTTTTGAATTGTGCTCTTAAATCTTATTCATTGTTATCTTATTCTTATTCCTTATTATGGGTTATTATTTATGAGTATATATATAATGAATCTGAAAAATATTTTGAACCCTAAAATATGATATGCAAATACAATGTGAATAACAAACTCGACAATTTAAAACATATCAAAATATTACGCACTTTCTTCACAACTACAACCTTGTTTTTACAGATACAAATATCAGACTACGAATCCTGTGCATGTGCAGAATTGCTCTGAGCTGTAATGGGATAGTTTTGGCCCGCCTCCTAGGATGATTTACATATTTTATCACTTCTCTTGATTGTACGATGCAACTTTATATTCACAACCTAATTAATTTCAAACGTCAGGGAGACATAAAAACAAAAACGTATACTATTTTGCTATGTTGGCTATCCCTAAACATATAATTGAGACAATTTTAAAAATTTCTATAAATACCGAAAAAACGGTACTTAAATTTGTGAATACCGGTATTAAAAAACTGTACAAATGAGTCAAAATACCGGTATTCGGTATCCCGGTATACCGGTGTTGCAATGTCTAGCTCTGGCATAAAATACGTCTAAGTTGAGGAGACCATTTGGTCTTTTGATTTAGACCAGAGGATCCTAAACTTTTTTGTCTCACAGACCCCTTGCCATGTTTTTCGGTTTTGGGTAGACTCCCTACTTACCTAACAATGAATTTTTGAAAGTTTATCAACTGAAATATCTTTTTGACAGCTGGTGTAAAGCTATATTTACTTTAAAATATTTAAATTTATAACTGATGTGAAGTATAGTGTTTAAAACCTAACACACACATGTTAATTAATTAAATAAAAATTTAATTAATACTTAAAATAACTGTTACATAAAGTAACTGAGCAACAAACGAATGTTTTTAATGGGAGAGATGAATCTGGTGCTTTATCCATTCTTGTGTTTCTAAAATTGCTGATATCCGTTTCTAAATTTTACTTTAAGATCTTCTTAGTGCCTATTCTAATCAGTTCATCTTGTAATATGACATTTGTTTTTTCTGTTAATGTGACTATATTAATTAATTGCCTACTGTGGTATTACCACATATATTGTCAAAACATTCTCAAACCTAGTTTCAAAGTCTGAATAAAGGACATTTAAATGTTGAACGTAGGTTAAAATGTCCTTTTCTTGGCAGATTGTTTGTGACAAATTAAGAAACTAGAAAAATTCGGGGCGTCCAATATTATACTCTCCTTAGCTAAATTATGGCAAGAAACGCCGAAATGATGGTCCTTGTAACTGCAAATTAACTTGATTAAATTTAGTAAATAAATATGTTAAATAGGTAAATCTGGTTTCCACTTGATTAAATTTTCTTTTAAAATTAAAGTCATGATGTAGTTGAGTGAGAGTCACTATCGTAGACCCCTATTTACACCTCATGACCCCCCCCCCCAAATTTGGACCCCCTGCCTGTTGTCATAGTCCCCTGGGGGTCTTTATAGACCACTTTGGGAATCACTGATTTAGACTCTGCGTCGTAGCAGCTAATACTGTTAAAAATCCTCGTAGCTTTTATTGTGTTTTTGAACCGTATTGGGTAACTCCTCGTACAAACTGATGTCTGTCATGCCTAAGTCTGATGTAGGCTAAAAAAGTTCAGATTCATGACATCAAATTAACAAATACGCCTCTAAACCTCTGCTAAATTTATACGTAATTATCAATGCGATTAAAATTCTCCCTGTTGCATTTTTAATGAATGAAATTCCAAAAAGTCCTACGTCAGTCCTAATTGAAGGAAACTGTCGTAACACAGCGATTAGGAAACGAAACGAAATTTAATGTCTTGTAAACAGTAAATGAGCAAAAGTAAGAGTAGCGCGCTGGCCTCCAAGATAATAAAAGTAAGTAAATCGCTATTGTTTTCAATTTTTATGAGCTCATTTTAAAAATGACAAAGTCGTGTGTCTGAAGCTTCTTCTGTTTTATTTAAGTCATGCTCTGTGAGCGTGACTCGATGCATTTGAATTTTTTGAAAGCGCTAAAGAAACTTAGATGTTGATAGAATGAACTCGCTAAATTGTTTTCTTCAAAATGAACTAGTGGTTCTCACGATTCTTTTGAGAGCTTAAAACGGAGAGTTTGAAGGTATTCATTTGCATTTTGGGCAACAATTGATATTTTACGCATGAAGCGTAAAATGAAACAGGAAAATTAAAGTTATTTCATGAAAAACGAGTAACATAAAAAAATTAAATCAATTCCTACCTACGTCAACAAAGAAAAATTTTATTTTAGTGACTTTTTATTAAATAATTACAATTATAATATAAATATGTATATACATATGTCAGAATCACAATATTAAGTAGCAACAAAGAAAAGGCGATTTTCCTTTCCATATACAGTGTTAGAATATTTTGTTTGTTTGTTACTATTTATTCATTCACTCTGAAATTACGCTATACCAGGTAGGATTCGAACCCATGACCTTTATATTAGAGGTTCAAAGCTCTATCAATTGCGCTACAGCGACAAAAGAAGCGGCTTTCCTTTTTATGGTGTTGAACTATTATTTCTGTTTTTTAATATTTATATTCATGAATTAAAAAATTAATGAATTAATATTTGAAAAAACTGCATTAACATCAAGTGCTATCCACTACAAGTTAAAAACAATTTAATAAAAGGGATGATGTATTTTATTAACGATTGAAAATTTGAACGTGATGTATACATATATAAACAAGTAATATAAAAAAAATTACGTCAATTCCTACTTGGTCAACAAAGAAAAAATTTATCTTAGTTTCTTTTTTATTATTATTTAGTTTTCTCAATATTAAGTAACGAAATAGAAAGCGATTTTCCTTTCTATATATGGGGTGACGGACTATTATTTTTGTTTGTTATTATTTATTCATACATAAACCCCATTCAAATTAGGCCATCCCTGGTAGGAATTGAACCCACAACCCATTGATTTCGCTGAGGTTATCGAATGTTGTATTATGGACAGTTGTATTTATGTAAATAAGGTTTAAAAGTTCTCTCTTTTCGTTGAAATATGGATTTTGAAGTACTTACCCAGAGAAGAGAGGTATATCATTTCGTCTCCATTATCAGGACTAAAATTGAAGAGGTCATTTTCCAATAGTTCATTGTCCAGCAGTACAAAGGCTGCCGTAGTCAAGTTAACGGACTCGTGGCTGTAGCGTGCCAAGAGTTAGAGCCCAGTACCACTGAAGGCCCCCCGTGTAGAGGGAATCGATGCATATTAAATCTATCGAGGCTCAAATATCCTCCAATTGGTGTGGTGTGGAAGTTAGGAGAGGATTTGCCACCTCAGGAGTTGTCCTCCTCACTTAACCATGGCTCAAAATTCCGAGGTCCGACGCCAAAAGCTCTCGTGTTGCTTAATTGTGTGGGAGTATTAACTCGTGTGAGTTAATACTCACTTACTCACCAGCTGTACAATGTTACGTTAATCGCAAAACCAATTTCTGTAAAATCCTACATTTTTAATGCGTTCCTATACTTTCACAAGCTGCTTTTTTAAAAAATATTTAGGTATATTCGCCATATAATGTGCCCCCCCTTTTTTTTTATTTACGAAGAAACCTAAAATGTACGTGGACAATGCTCTTATATTTTGAAGTCCTTTATTCGAAGTATTATCCCAGGCTATTGAAAAAATAGTACACTTCTAGAAGTGCAAACCTTCAAGTTCACAAGGTACGTCATTTCTTTTAAATAAATAGTATTTCGATATATGTAGAATTCTTAATTTTTTATGCCCATTTTCTTATTTTTAAAGCTACTATTGTTATACCCGGCGTATATCGAGTACTTCTAAATTTCGATCTTATTTTTTTGTGTTAAAAATGCGCGCAATACATGCCAGAATTTACGGTAAATCAGATTATAGATTGATCAATCATCATACATTAATATCACACTAAAGGAAACACTAATGACGATGAAGGCCTAATTTTGAACCACGGTCAAGCAACGAGGACGAAACGTGCTAGTTGGTACTCCTCTCCAACTTTAATAATATTTTGAAGTTAAAATAGTCTTTTATTTCTTGTCATCATTATTAGTACGTTTTTTGTTTTTGAATATAACTGAACAATTTTACTAAAGAGTTTTTTCTGTGTTTTCGCTTCTGAATAAAAATGATGTAGAAAATAGATGCTTTGCTGCTTTGACAGTTTCAAGTGAATATTTCTGGGCCGAAGGCCATCTTTATAAAACAGCAATAGAAATACCATTATGGTCTTAATGAACGCAGATTTGTTTTGTTTATCTCTTCAGAACAGGGTGATTTTCCGTCTGTTAAACCAACCATTTAAAAATTCATACAAAATCATTACTGTAATGAAATGAGTCAAAATTTATAGTTTATAACCAGTCAACAAATTTCATAAGTTCCAAATTCAGATTATGCCGGTGTGATCATGGGCCTTAGAACGGGAAAACGCTATCTCATTCGGAAAAGCTCTGCTACATTATAAACTATTTGCTTTTAATCTGAATAATTACTAAGTATCTACATACAGTATGTCGTATAAATTCATCGATCATTAAAACTCACTGTACGTTTTCTCATACATAATTTCCATCAAGTACATTGAATAAATTTTGCAAGGCTAGTGTCGGGAAAATACTGAAATTTCGAATTAATATACGATGAAGCTGGACTTATATACAGGACTCGTATATACAGGTAATGTTAGTGTTAAATAAATAAGGTATTTGCTTATGGCAGTGCTTCTCAAATTTTCAACATTTGCGACCCAGTTTTCAATCATAATTTACATCTCCCCTCCATACAATAACAATGAATCAAATTCAATAATGTACTTTGACGCTAAAGCTACAATACGGCTTTAACTATAAACCGTACAAATTATCAAGCTAAGCATTAAATTTTCTATTTAACTTTGTATATGGAGCCCACGGCAGTCACTAATAATTATTTAACTTGTTCTCTAGTATTGATAAATTAATTATCAAATACATTGAGCAGTACTGATACATTTATGAGTATATTATATTATTATAAATGTGTGTTTTGTTTTTTATTATGTCAGAATGTATTTTGTTTTGCTTCCCTTCAGTAAATTATTAATTTTTAAAAATAATCTTTAATTTCAACTTTTTTGAATACTTGCGCCCCCCATATAAGGTTAACATGCCTCCCAAGAAGGGCGCGCCTTACAGTTTGAGAAACACTGACTTATATGGTGTTGTTCTCTCTCAATACTTGAGTGGCCTCGGTAGCTTAGTGGTCAAAATTGCGGACTCGTGGCTGGAATGTCATGAGTTCGAGCCGGGTGCAACTGAAGCCCCCTCCCCTCCTGTAGAGGGGTCTGATGCTCACTACATCTGTCGTGGCTCAAACGCCCTCCCATTGGTATGGTGTGAAAGTTTGTAAAGGGTGGTGCCAGCTCAGGTGTCGTTCTCGTCACTAGACTATGCCTCAAAGTTCGTCGTCAACAGCCCTCGTGCAGCTTATAGTGTGACGTTAATATAATTATCTCAATCCCTCAGTAATTGATAATAATTCAGGCTTAATATGTCCTTTGCTTACAGCTCTCCTGCAGTTGAAGAAAGTTGTTTGTTGAAAGAAGTTGTTTGTTTTAGAGCGAAGAAAAATGAAATTAATCCTCATATTCATGGAGTTGATCCCTAATTACCCAAATAAGGAATTTGGAGTCTCTGAATAGCGGAAGTCCGTTTCCTATTTCAAACAATTTGCTTATTATTAAAAAAATCATCGGAAGGTAAAAAATGTACTGTCAAGATAAAACAAAAACTCGTAAACTTTGACAAAGAATGAAAAATTATTTACAAACAATAAAATAAATATTAATGAATAAGACTTACGCAATTAATTTACAGCTTCACTCATTATAAAGTATATCTATATATATAAAGGAGAAAAGCGACTCAACTCACTGACTGACTGACTGATTGATTGACTGACTGACTGACTGACTAATCACGAAATCTCTGGAACTATTCAACCTACAGATTTGAAATTTGGTAGACATGTTCCTTTGATAGAGTAGACAACAGCTAAGAACGGATTTTCCGAAATTCGAAACGCAAGGGGCGATACGGGGGGTTAAGGGCTTTAATAATAATTGTTTCCATGTTTAAACTACTTGATGTACAATCTTGAAATTGGGTAAGCGGATTCCTTTCAGAGAGTAGAGATCCGCTACAAAATGAGTTTGGTGAAAATCGACCCTCAAGTGGCATTGCAGGGGCTTAGGGGGCGTTATAGATAATTATTTCCATTTTTAAACTATTTGACGCAATGTCTTTAAATTTGATATATAGATTCCTTTCGTAGAATAATGATCAGTTACAAAACGGGTTTTGTGAAAAAAGACTTCTAAGTGGCGTTGTGGGGGATTAAGGGGCGTAATAGATAAATATATCCGTTTTAAAACTACTTCACCTAAAAAATTGGTACTAAATTGGTACCTACTAAATTGGTAGGCAAGTTTCTTTCCTGGAGTAAGTATCCGCTAAGAAATGGGTTTTGGGAAAATTGACCCCCAAGGGGTGTTGCGGGGGCGGGGGGTTTAAGGGGCGTTATAAATTCCTATTTTTAAGTTATTAGACGTACAGTCTTGAAACTTAGTAAGCAGATTCCTCTCATAGGGTAGAGATACGCTAAAAATGGGTTTCGTGAAAATTGCCCCCAAGTGGCGTTGAGGGGACTTAAGGGGCGTTATAGATAATTATTTCCATTTTTAAACTATTAGACGCACAGTCTTTATATTTGATAAAGAGATTTCTTTCATAGAGTAGAGATCCGCTATAAGAAGGTTTTGTGAAAACAGACCTCTAAGTGGCGTTGCAGGGGAATAAGTGGCGTAAGAGATAAATATTTTCGTTTTTAAACTATTTGACCTACCTGCTTGAAAATTGGTAGGAATGTTTCTTTCATGGAGTAAATATCCGCACAAAACGGGTTTGGAGAAATTGACCCCCAAGGGGTGTTGCGGGGGGTTAAGGGCAGATATAAATAATATTTCTTTTTTTAAACTATTAGACTCACAGTCTTGAAATTTGGTTAGCAGATTCCTCTCATAGGATAGAAATACACTGCAAAATGTGTTTTGTGAAAATCGACCCCTAGGTGGTGTTGCGGAGGTTCAAGGGGCGTTATTGATAATTTTTTTGCATTTTTAATTAATTGGACGCACAGTCTTCAAATTTTGCTAAACAGATTCCTTTCATAGAGTGCAATTCTCCTACAAAATGGGTTTTGTGAAAACAGACCCAGAAGTGGCGTTGCGGGGGCTCAAGTGGCGTTATAGACAATTATCCCCATTTTTAAACTGTTAGACGTACAGTCTTGAAATTTGATAAGCAGATTCCTGTCATAGGATAGAGATATACTACAAAATGTGTTTTGGGAAAATCGACCCCTAGGTGGCGTTGCGGGGGCTCAAGTGGCGTTATAGATCATTATCCCCATTTTTAAACTATTAGACGTACAGTCTTGAAATTTGATAAGCAGATTCCTTTCGTAAAGTAGAGAACCGCTACAAAATGGGTTTCGCGAATATCAACTACTAAGTTTAATTTCGGGAGATTAAGAGGCGTAATTGATAAATATTTCCATTTTTAAACTATTTGATCATCCTGCTTGAAAATTGGTAGGCATGTTCCTTTCATGGAATAGAGTTCCTCCAACAAAGAGTAAAACGAAAATTGACCCTCAAGGATGGTTGCGAGGGGTCAAGAGGAGTTACAGAAAAAAATTCTTGTTTGTAATTGTTAGACCCATATACTTGAAATTTGTTAAGCATGTTTCTTTTGTTGAATAGGGATCCACTAAGAATAAATTTTAAGCAAATCAAGAGTTCTGGGGGGTTGCAGGAGGTTACTGGGACGTATTGACAAAAAAATTACTTTTTTCGAGCTACAAGGACTATAATAATGAAATTTGGTTTGCATTTTCCTTTTGTTGAATTGAAATCCGCTAAGAGCGGTAATTTTGGAAAACGGCTCTCAACGGGATTACGGGGATATTGATAGTAAAACTTTTGTTTTTTTCTGTTAGATTTAGACTTGAAATTTGGCTTGCGTGTTCAATTTACGGAGTAGAGATCCACCGAAAATTGGTTTTGCGGGAATCCACTTGGTTTTTGAGTTACGAAAGAGCAAACATCATTCTATGCTTCAATTTTAGAGATTTTTAGAAAATACAAATTAGATGAGTTCTGTCCTTTTTTTTATCAACAGGTGACAGTTACAGGTATAAGTATGTTTTTCAATTCAATCGAATTCTTAATGCTAGTAATTAGATATCAATAATTTATACATATATATAAGCAGTAAAAATTTATAAAACATCATGAAATACCCAGCGAAGCGGGTGGGTAATAGCTAGTACATATATATAAGCAGTAAAAATTTATAAAACATCATGAAATACCCAGCGAAGCGGGCGGGTAACAGCTAGTATGTATATATATATATATATTGATGCATAATTGAATCTTGATGCATGATTTAATTTTTGATTTAATTGAACTAAATTTTTTTTATTATTGATGCATAAAATTCTCCAGTTACAATAAAAGCAAAAACATGGGAAACAAAGACACATAGGGGTGCAAATTAACATAGTGTAATGTAATAGACACAAGACACAAACTTCTCTGGATACTTTCTTTTTGACAGAAACGAATAAATAGACAGTATGCGACATCGAAAAGAAACAAAAAATAAAGCTTTTACTTAAAAGAAGGGAAACTGCACCGAAACGTGAACTGAGGTTTTGCATTTCGTGTATCAAAATGTTAATGAGTGTTTGGAAGCTGGACTCTGCTCTTTAAAAGCGTGGGAAAAAGAGAATTTTAAAAAAGAATTTTTCTATATAATTTCGCGGAAGGTGGATGAAATTTAATCAACTTGTTCCATACCTGAGAGAAAAATGAAGCTGAAACACTTTAAGTAGAAAACTAAAGGGAGAACAAAGGGGAAAAAACATTTTTACTTTTTTCTACCACTGGCCACTTATTATGAATTCTTGTTTCTGAAGACTTTCTCTAAATTTTTTTAAATATATTGAGACAGTTTTAATCAGATCTACGTATATCCAAACCTTCTTTGTATTAAATTTCTGTCTATTAAACGTTTTGAATGTTCGTGGCCATTAAACAAGAAAACTGTTTCAACATGTTATTAAAAGGGTTTGAAGGTTCCTCTTTCAAGAAATCCTTACAACAGTTTTTTAACGCATTATACTAAGTCACTCAAATAACCTAACAATAAATATTTTCATCAAATGAGAAATTTGGTGAAAAAGTGAGAAGACCAGCACAAGATTATATATATATACCTAATGTGTGGAAAAAACAAACTTTTTAAGTCTAATGCTTGTATTTAATAAATTAAGAATGAAAATCGCTACTGTGGTAAGAATATAAAAGTTTTTATAACCTGGTATAAGAGTAAGAACTCCTAAATGTTGCTAATGATGTTTGTTAACTTCTTCAAAAGATTTCCTACGTAGTTATTATTCCTAGACTAATGAACTCACTACTGTATTGATAAATTCATATTATTTGAGTCAAAATCAATCCATTTGTAATTAAATTTCCATTTTTCCTTATTATTTGAGATTTTTTATACACTCGTGCGATGTCATCAGAGTGATATAATAAAACCATTTTAATTCATCAGAATGAATTCAGCATTTTAAAATTTAATATACAAAGCCACTATAATCATTCAATTTTTTTTTGTGTGTGTATCAGCATATCTGTCGGTTCATTGAACAAATAACCTATTATAATCAATTCAATCTTTTTTTTTTTAAATTTACTTATACTTTACATTTAAAAGTAAGTTTTCTCATTTTTTTTTTCAAACAAAAACTTTATTGGCAAAAAATAATAAACTATGACTCAAGAGCTACATATCCTACCCTATTTTTCGACGTAGTCGTGCGGGTAACCAGTTTAAAGAAACCACTCTGGTAAAGACCTGGTGTCCTGTGATGCCAAGAATTGTCGCATAGCTTTCTCCACCTCATCATTTCTTCGGAAGTTATGTCTTGAGAGTGCGATTTTCAATGCAGGGAACAAGTGAAAATCCAATGGAGCAAAATTGTTTTCAATCGTGGATGTGGAGGGATGCAGACTTTGATCTTCCATCTTCCACAATTTTCCTTCTTTCTCTGAACATGCAACATTAATGACCAACTCTTTGATGAGACATGACCTCTTCATCTCACATAGTCTGTAGAGTTCATGGATGCCGGACTCACTAGTCCCACATGTCTCTTCATATAGGATAACAGCATGTTCTTCGGCGACCACGTTGTCAGCACACATTAGTCTGCCATCGTGATTTGAGCTCTGATAACATCGGGCACTTCGGCCTGCTGCTACTCTCTGTTCTCCGACGCTCTGCGCATGCGTCATTCCTTCTACGCTGATGCACCTTCCGTCATTGAACCAGCAGAGATGTGGTTTCTTATGGTGATTGATTTTTTCACCTAGTGTGTATCGCCTTTCCCTTAAAAGTAACAAAAAATACTTTCGAAAAAAGGTTACACTCATTTTTCTCACAGTAAATTACTTTCTACTCAAAATGCTGAATGCAATTAAGATCTGGCTTTAAATCTACAAAGTTTTTAAATGTTATTAAATCGAATAATGTTAATAAAATCGAATATGGGTTTTTTTTGGTTACTTTAGTACTTTGTTTAAAAAATGTCACAGTTTAAAAAGCTTTTATAATTTTAAAAAAATGTACTGCAGAATTAAAAAATGTCTTCTTTACAGTTGAAAATTCGATTCAAAATTCGGGTATCAAAGTCTTCACTTTTGTATGTAACATCAATTTAAAAAAATTAAATCATTATTTTAAATTTTAAACACAAGGAATGTTTTTAAATGTATATTAAAAAGCAATATTAACGATGTCTCGAAAAATCACGAACATTCTTTCGAAATATTTTTTGTATATAAAGATATATTAACGACTATTTTTAGCAAATTTCGCGAAAAGTTAGCAAAAACTCGAGATTTTATTATTTTTTTCTCTTATCCTTTCGACAATACAGATAACATGTTTCAAAATCTGTAAGCCTCAAAAATATTTTTGTAATATATTTATCATTTATCACACTATTCTGGGCATTACAATACTCTTTCTTCTGGACCTTTCTCGATGACTAAGTTCCTTTGTATATTTCTGTTATGCGGAATAGCGGAATATACTCTCCTAATAGTAGCAATGGCTGGCAACATAAGGAAACTATTTTTCACTGATACTACAATCAATAAATATTGAGTATCTGAAACTTTTTTAAGAACTTTTGTGTTAACAAATCCAAATATACAGCAGATTACCAAACTAATGTAGGCACTCAACAATTTTAGAAGCCGTATTAAATTACTTATGTATTTTTGCGTTTAATTAATTTTACCTCATGATTATTTCTTATATATTTTTGTGCTCTGCAATGTTCCCCGAATATTGGATATGTCATGTTCCACGATACAAAAAATCTTATGGCGGATTTTGTATTTTTATCCCTACAAAATCAAATCTGTAAACCTATTACGGTACGTGGACATAGAGATTCTTAAAACTTCTGGATTTTAGTTCTTTACTTCAATGATGGTTGACATTCTGTGTAGTGACGAAGCCCACTTTTGCCTAAATGAGCAATTTAACACACACGATTGTTGAATTGGGACAGCGGAAGACTCCCATGCTATCCAGGAACACCTCTTGCATCCAGGAAAAGTCATAATATGCTATGATCTTACGGTTATTTGTTTACTAGATCGTATTATTTTGAAGAGATATAACAATAAAAGGAGTCAAAATCAATTTCGTCACAGGACAACGGTGCCAAGATATGCTGAGGGATTCTGTTATACTATAACTTAAACAGCGTGGATACATTAAGGACATCATTTTCATGCAGGATGGTGCCCCTCCTCATATGGATCGTCATGTAAAGCGATCAAGAAGGTAACATTTCACAGATGCACGGGATATCAGCCATCATTTTCCTACAGGATGTTTCCTCATTTGTCCATTGCGACTTCTCGTTGTGGTGATTCCTAAAAGATAATATCTAGAGTAACATACCAGCACTTATGCCAGATCTGAATCACAGCATTTGATGTCATGTTCTTGATATTCCAGTCAGCTGTGAGAATATGGTTATACGATTAGTATTGTTGAAAATGAAGGGTCATTTTGATCAGTTACAGTGCCAACTTTTTTATAATATTTATTATTCATAAACATATTAAATATTTTGTATATTCTACAGCGACATTTATCGTCAGAATTTTGTATTATTTTAAATAAATGCTACGAATTATGTTTGAACTATCTGTAGTTCATATTTATTACTATCTGTAGTAGAAAACTTATATTTATAGCTGATATTGCTCATATAAACTTCCAAAGAGGAAATAACTTTAATTTTCTTTCGTAAAAACGCGTATTTATCTCACAAACATGTATCTATTATGAAAATTATCCCACTGTTCTAAAGAATACTCAAACGTAATTTTTATATATCTACCGCAATGTAACTCTATAATGATCTTGCATAAAAATAAATGGCATAAACTTTGTTGTGTAAATTATAGGCTAATAAATCTATAAATATTATAAGTAAAGATGAAAATTCAAACGAGAAAGAAAAAACACAAAATAATTGGTAGAATAGCTCAAAATTTACGACAAAAAAGTCCACAAGAGAAATCATGCCCGGTATGGTAGAAAATGAAATAAAATATTGATTTAATGGATGTAGAGGCATTTTTTGGAAGGCTTTTTTGAGTTATTGCAATAATTTTACTAATCACAAAACTATGGAGAAACTACCGCCATAATACTAGAAAGTGAAGACAATCGAGAAACAAGAAAAAATAAATATAAGAGCAAACAACAGTAGATATAATAAATAAGATTATATTTTACGTTACACGATGTATTCGAAGTACCATTGATTTTCCATTTCGAATGAAATATGGTAGGGAAATATTCTGTTTGCTCTGGTAATTGATTTTATAAGTCAAACAGCATTAAAATGAAAAGAGGAAAATTGTCTTTCAGTGACTTTGGCATAGATGTGAATTAAGAGCGCTTACATCAAGTTAGAAAAGAGATTCGAAATTTACGTATATGTATATATGGTTAAATTACATTTTATTTTATGGGGGGAGAAGAAAATGAATAAAAGGAGTTATAAATTGTATTGGGATTTACGAAGTTTTATAGCTGGAAAAGAGAGGGAAGAAAGTTTTTCTGCTAGCAAATTGAATTACGAAATTCAAAAACGAAATTTTTAATTTTTGTTATGTTTTATAGTGGGAAGGAAAAATTGGGAAAAAACTATCTTGAAATTGTTTTTAAATTAATTGAAACATCATGCTTTAAAACATAGATATTAGCATAAAACAAGCTCGAATTCAAAGCATTGGAGTTGTGTTGATCTTAAGATAAATTGTGTTTGAAAATTATTTTCGAAAACTTTAATATCTTTCATAAATTTCAGGTATCAAATTTAAAATAGAAGTTACATCAATGGAATTCAAAATTAAGGAAAATATTATATTTGAATTGTTTTCACTCAAAGAATGATCTCATTGTTAATAAAACTTTAAGGAAAAAACCCTGAAATCTTGTAAGAGGAAGGCTAAAATCACAAAATTAACTTTACGTACAACAAAACTAACAATCAGCTCACAAAAAAATAAAACAAGCACTCGATTTTCCTTTCATTGACGGAGTAATAAAAAGTGCAGCCGTTTATCATATCATACTTTATTCCAAATTCAGCAAATTGTTCTGTACACTAAGCCATGACTGGAGACGAGTCTTTTTTCAAGTGTCGATCAGGAGTGAGTGCGTAGTTACAGTTACAGTTATTATTTTTGTGGGATATGGATCGACAAAGGCTATTATCCCAGAGTGGGTTGTTTTTCCACGTGTTTTAAGTAAATTCATCGAAGTTGAAGTCAAAATACTTATGCAGGAGGTGAGTTGAGTTGTCCTGGTATGAAGCATACCCCAACTGACATATAAAGGGCTGGGGATTCATCACACACACACACAGATATATATATATATATATATATATCAATAGAACACTAAAGATAAATGAAACTTAAAAAAAACAGTTATTGTAATTTTAAAATTATGGATGCTACAGTCTTATAAAAATTGCTGACTTAGGTCAGCTCTTATATATAAAATAATTTACATAAAACTGGGGTTTAACAAGTTTTAAGGCTAACCAACCCCCTTCTGTTTATAATACTGAACGAAATCCTATTGAAAATAATGGATAGAATTTCTAAATCCATCACAAGAAAAAGGTAACTTACCTAAAACTGCATCCAAACATGAATAGCCCGCTCTGAATCTGTGTACAATAAACAAGTTATTGTCATATTCTGGACCCAAATACAAATTCAAAGAATAGTATGATTAGCTGAA
Organism: Trichonephila clavata; assembly: GCA_019973975.1. Taxonomy (NCBI): domain Eukaryota; kingdom Metazoa; phylum Arthropoda; class Arachnida; order Araneae; family Nephilidae; genus Trichonephila; species Trichonephila clavata. The sequence continues at coordinate 147,603 of BMAO01019313.1, forward strand.
TTGTAGCACTTTGCAAAAAGTATCAGTACTAAGATAATTATATTCATATTACATGTATTTTTAAGACAAATACTACAGTTACTTGAAATACAGTAGAAATATATTTGTGTTTGTCAATAAAATATTACTAAGGTTAAAATAAAGCCAAAGGAATAAGTAGTTTTAAGTGTAATTTGAATATGTAGGCAACTATAAGTATATCTATCAAGTAAAAAAGAAAAAATTCACATGATAAAATCCATAATAATAAACCATTAAATTTCTAAAGAATTTAATAGTTACTATTTAGAATTTCTCCATACAAATAACTATTAATAAAATTAATTGGGTATTTTTGAATTAAACAGTATTTAAGTAAACTTTTATAAATTTTTTTTCTGAATTTTTTGAAAGAAGAAATTTGCTACGTGGCATGAAATTAATAATATTATTTCTGAATATTGATACATGTATATTACACTCCCAATGAAGTTCTTTTATAATATTGATTTAAGTTCATATATATATATATATAGATCTATAGATTTCTCTCTCTCTCTTTATATATTAATATATATATATATATATATATATATATATATATATAGATAGATAGATAGATAGATAGATAGATAGATAGATAGAAGCCTTTTTAATGCATCTTCACTTGAGTTACCTTTTTCTTAAAATGGATTTAAAAGCTCTATCCACTATTTTCAATGGGATTTCGCTCAGTATTATAAACAAAAAGGGGGAAGGTTAGGTAGTGACAGGTCTACAGTAGATCTACAGTAGATAATCTGTAGATAGATACAGTAGATAGATTATCTACAGTAGATAATCTCCTTTTTTATAAAAAAAAGTTAAAAGCTAGCATTAGTCAGCATTGCTTATAATGCTGCAGCATCCATATTGTTAAGTTTCCAATATTTGTTTGATTGTTTTATCTTTAATGTTCAAGTCACTTCTGTCTCTGTTGTAGTGATTATTAAAAATTATACTTATGAAAATAGATAGATATAATGTGCGTTTATTTTTTTCTCATAAGCGTATTCTATTTTAGTTGAAATCAAATTTTTGAAAAGTTTCTACACTCGCAAAAATTTTAAAACAAAAAAATTATCTCAATAAAAATTGGAAAATATCATTGTTGAGTATTAAAGGAAAATCCTTTATAAAAAATTAATTTTAATAAGAGCTTATACAATTGCATTACAAATTGTGTAAAACTATAAATTGAACAAATTACAAAAGCAAAGGAAATATGAAATAAACAGCATCCGTTTAGCACATTAAATAGATCAATAAACTACATTATAAAATAAAAAAGGTAATGGTAGGGGTAAATAATATTCAGAGAAATTGCCATGCAAAAATCTCTTAGATGATAATGTGATAATCTAAAAGCCATTTCCCATATTCTTTGAAAAATAAAAGTTTATTTAACATTCCGTATAAGATTTAGAAATATGTATGGTCAGAATGATTTGACAAAAATCGATCTAGACTGAGTAAGTTTCAAGCGGTGAAATTGAGAGCGTCTATTGAAACTTGAGCTGATCAAACAGACTCATATCGATCCTAAGTAACTTTCTTAAAAATAAAATAATGTAAAAGCCTACTAAAATATATTTTAAAGTCTAAACTCGAATCTGATATAAGTTAAATGCACATTTAAAATAGAGATCTGAAAATAAATAAGAATTTATCATTGTTTAATTTTACTTTATTGACAAAAATACTTTTACATTGACAATTTCAGCATATAAGAGAAAGCCAACTTACTGTTTATAAATACTGATATTTTGTTGAATTATTCCGTCAATGCTTTGATGTCCTTTTTTCGTAATAAATTGTTAAGCAAGGGGGTATAAAATAGTAACTTTCATATATATATTTCTTGGATAATAATTTTCTTTATTTCTTTCACCGTAAATCAGTCAGAAGCATAAGCATGCGTCATTGTTTTAAGAATAAAGAAGACGAATTTGTTATAACGAATTTGTAAGTGTGTGTGGAGGGGGATTTATGACAAATGAAATAAAGTGTACAATATTAAATTTAGGTAGTTTCTAAGCAAAAATGACAAGGATAACTGCCTCAGATGAATAGCAATAATATAATAGTTGATTTTAAGGAAAAAATACAGCATCAACAGCGCATCAAATACAACCAATCCAATATCGTTGCAAGGTACTGTTATAGAAGTTGAGGAATCACAGTTTAGACAGAGATCTCTTGGTAATCACACAGTGATCTGCATGTTCTCCATAGAGAAACTCTGATGCGTCATATTGGGTTGAAATCCTAGTTCAATATGTGTGTTTGCCCAGATGCCACTACTATTGTTAATGAATTTATTCTGATGAATGATAATGACCAAACTCACTGATATATGCTTTTTGATGCTTATATTAAAGTTCATGGTTTGAAGAGAATAGAAAGGTCAACTCAATATACAGACCTGAATGAGCATATTTGCAACTATCTTTGTATACACGCTGTTATTTAAGCCCTAATCCAAAGTTATTACATGAGAGGGAACAAGGGTTAGCGTAAACGCGTATATAACGCGGGCACATAACGCGCACTTTTAAAACAAAAAATAAGGTCGAAATGTAAGGGTGCGTTATACGCCAGGTTTAAAAATGATAGCTTTAAAAATTAAAAATAAGAGACGAGCATAAAAAAGTAGACTATTACATAGATCGGAATATTGTTTATTTAAAAGAAATATCATACCTAATGAACTTAAAGGGTTTATTTGTAGTTCTATAAGTATACTATTTTTTCAAAAGCCTGGGATAATACCTCTAAGGAAGGGCTTCAAAACATGACATTCATAACAAAACACGCACATTTCAGATTCCTTCGTAAAAGGGGGGGGGGTGCACGTTATACGGCGAACATACCTTTCTAAAAATTAAAAAATAAATCTTGAAAGTATAGGTACGTGTAATACGTCGGATTTTACGATAATCTGTGTCTAGCTTCGTTTCTCATTTTGGTGTGCAATAAAATTGGCAGCATGAAAAATCGATGCCACGAATGCATTGCAGTTAGGAGTGGATAAATTCCTTATCATAACTCATTGTTGTAACATTTCCACGACATTTTTGTACATAACATTGAGCTGTACTGCTGTCTTTAAGAATGGACCCCTTTCTGTCAAGAGTGTGTTTGTTGTAAATCAACGTTTGTCTTACGCTTATGCAAATTTGTGTGTTGCCAGAGGCAGGCATTAATTTTTTAAGGAGCGCGTCGAGGGTCGAAAGTCTACCCTTCTCGTATTATACCCAAGTACGCCACCAGACATATTCTTCTGATTTTATCAACTGTTGGGAACTAAAACAATAAAAATTAAATTACTAAATAAATATTTAGCGTTAATTAAAATAAATTATTAATAACAAATACTTAGTTAAATTTCCAGAAATACTATATGCATAGTACGTATTTGTTGCTATATACTCGTATATCGGATTATAACCAATCGAAAAAAAATCAGGGGGTGGAGGGATCTAGATTTACTAATCCCCCTCTTTGTCGGCATCACTGTGCGTTGCATTCAATAAAAAACTATTTAGCACACATTTTCTCCAAATTTCTCTTGTTTCTATGTTAATTTATTATCAAGTTAGGCATAAAAACTCTTTGTAACTTTACTTTTGGAGGGCACAGCGTATCTAAAGTAGAACTCTACATTCTAAATTTTAAAAATAGTCTAAGTAACTATTTCCTTTGTACTTCAAATATTACTATATATAGCAGGGACCCCAAAATGGGAAATCATAGGAGGTTTTTTAATATAATTAATATCTATTCTTAAATCACCAAAATTCAATTCCAAAATTTAAGCAGTTGGACGCAAAATCGTTTCCAGAAACAAACATATAAAAGAAAGGAACTTTCGCACACACACAATCTACCTTACAAGAAAATTTAGTAAACATCGGTGGGAGCTATGAAGAATACTCGGAAAATGTGCAATTCTTCAATTTTTTGAGCAAGATACATTTTAAACTCAAAACCTTAATTAAATATACTTTTTCTAAAAATATTTAATTTCAGTTTGATTAACAATTTGCAAGATTTTTTAACTTTATTTTGTGAAACAAACTATAACGTTAACTAAAACTATATTATTTTGAGAGTAATCCTGTTTTTTTTTAAATCAAAATTCTTCACGGAAATCTACAACATATTACACTCTAACGAAAACACACACACAAATATATATATATATAGTCAAAATTTCTCTAATATATGTTACACTTCAAAGTACATCAAAAGTAGAGTTCTATAATCTAAATTTTCCAATGAAACAAATATATGCCGTATTCACATATCCTATATACGAGGGCTGTTCAAAAGTATCGAGACTGAATTTATTATGCAAAAACATACATACATAAACACGTTTTGAGTCAATCTCCTTCGAAATATGCTCCATTGGCAGTAACACACTTGGCCCAACGATGTTTCCAGTCCTCGAAACATCTCTGGAACTCAGACTTTGGGATGGCCTGAAGCTGCTGTGTCGAATTCTGTTTTATGGTTTCAATGTCCTGAAACCGGTGTCTTTTTAAGGTGTTCTTGATCTTGAGAAAGAGGAAAAATCAGCACCACAGCCTTCACTTGTGCAATTTTGTCCTCATTGAGAGAGGTGGATGGCGTCCAGAATGGGGATCACTGTTCACTGATTGACGACCCTCCTTGAATCGCCGAACCACTCGAAAACCCGAGCACGACTCATTGCCTCATCTCCAAATGTTGTTTTCATCATCTCGTAGGTTTTGGTGCCCATTTTACGGAGCTTAAAGCAAAACTTGATACAGATTCGCTAATCCGTGTTTTCACACATTTTCTTTTTTCGACGAACGCACGCAAACACTCCACGTGAAAGAAGTCAGTGTGACTGAACGGCGCGCTGTACAGACCTGCTGAATTTTGTGAGACAAGGTGAAATATGCGCGTGCATGATGATCACAGTCCTCCGCTGGGGTTTTCTCGAATAATAGAATAAATTCAGTATCGATACTTTTTGAACAGCCTTCGTATATATATATATATATATATATATATATATATATATATATATATAATATAGAAAGAGAGAGAAAAAGAGGGAATTCTGAGATATACATAAACCATCTTTTAGTCAAGATTTTCAGTATTTGTTTGTTTCTTTACTTTTGTTTCATAAATTACAAAACTTTAAATCTTTTAATTCTTAAAGTAGAAAAACATAAAAGTTATATATTAAAAATTGCTTATCCCTGTTCTTTGAGACATATAAACAATAATTTACAACAGCTACGTAATTGGAAAGAAATTTTTTACATTACTTTCCTAATTAATTACTCCGTGACACTTAATAAAAGGAACAAAATTTATCCAGTGCTGAAGTAGCATAAACCTCTTTGAAGTTAGGAGAGGCAGAATGAAAAAAAAGGGGGAAATCAATATCTGAAACGCAATGAATTTAGTCACGCGTTGAGTGATACGTGATCGTAAGCTCTGCTGGCTCACATTTGAGTTTCTTTAAAGGATTTATATTTGCTTGTTCAAGCTTTTAATCGGGCTTTGAAAGATCACAGTATTCTTGTATCAACAAATTGAATAGCAAACAAAACAATACAAAATACACACTACAGAAAATGTTCCACAAAATGAAATTAGCTTTAAAATGCTTAAAGAATCATAAAAATAACTTTTCAAGTAAAAGTTATCAAAATCGGGTTGATTTCTTGTTTGTTTAATAATGTCACAAAACGAAACAACACCAGGGCTATTGGTAACAGACTTCTTAATTTTGAACCATGGTTGAGTCACAAGAATCACATCCAAGCTGGAATTCCGTACATAAACCCTCTACACGGTGCGTCTTTAGTGGCAAGACACGAAACCACGACTCGACAGAAGTAATGCTGGCCTGGAGTTTCCGACTATGACCATTAGGTAGCTGTGGATACACACATAATCGGATTGGTAAAATGAATTGATAAGTTCTGGTTTTGATGAGTACAACTTTTAGTAAGAAAGTTTAAACACTTTTTTTTAATAAAAAAATCTGGAATTTAAATGTATATATGAATTTTTAAAAAGTGAAATACAATTTCAATCGAACATCATTGTTATGTGCAACAGATTCTCGAGTTTCGAGACCTAAAAGTTGTGGACACAAATTTCCATTCCTCCGAAAACACGAGTAGAATATTAAAAGTTAATCGAACTATGTTAAATGGGGCTTGTAGTAACAGGGTGTAAGCATTTGGAAAATGAGGTCTAGTCTCAAAGCGTCACTTGATCCTGGATCAACATTACGAAGTGTACCACTTCTATTCAAAATTTCACTACTCAAATCAAAATTTAATTAAAACTTAACTATGATGAGTTTTGAACGATTCATATCTAATGAAAGCTCAAGTTTATGGGTTGTTATTTTGGACGGAAGTAGATCATTGAGTTTAATTGAAACAGGAAATGAAAGGAATTTTTCTTAAACTCGAATAATATAAATTGTAGAACATAAAATTAGCTCAAATAATTTATAGAAAGTTATTGATTTATTTAAAAAACAACAGTTAATATAAAAAAGACTCAATTGCATTTCTAAAAAAACAAATTACCCCAACTTTCTTTTACATTTATAAATTTTCTTCATACTCAAGATTGTGCACCCCATGATCACGTAAGCGCTGGTGTCGTTTTGCATAACATAACATGTAATATTAATATCTTCAGTTTGAAATTTTTATTCAATTTACATACACTGTATAGTTAGTGAGCTTCGTGTGTAATTTTTAATCGTTTTATACTTTTAAAAGTGCATTTTAAAGAAAACGTTAAAAGTCATTTTTAACTTTTGAGGTAGATGGTATGGCTAAATTCCCACATTAGGCATTTTTCTTTTAGTAACTACTAGAACGTGTTTTTTATATTTGGAAATAAAGTCTTAAAAAAAATCGTTTATCCATAGTTATTGAGAAACACGTAAAAATAATATATTTTCTCAGAGTGCATACTTCCGAGTGTGAGTTGGATAGTTGAAACAGACTGCTGTCAAAATAACTTACTCCTTCAGAGAAGCTTTTATTTTTCCGTTTTAGACACTGTCGATTGATTACACTTTTTTGTGACATAATTCGATACTTTTTCCTTAGTTATAACTATTTTATATTTAATTTCGAAAAAAAGTAAATATCTAAATTTAATATAATTTTACGTTTATTATTATTACTACTTCGAAAGTCATTTTCAAAGTCAAAAATTAAAAAAAAATGCATTGAAGTTTTGATTTCTTAAAAAAATGATTCTTTTTTAAACAATGTTTCCCAAAATGTCTTTTGAAATAAAGTAAGTCTGTAACTACATATAGAACCTCTTAAATTAATTTTACTTGATAGAAAATAATAACTCATCCCAGGAGATGAATTTGACACTCCAGAATTGTCATCAATACTAAGACAATCTTTTCTGAATTCCATAGAAATCTATTATTAAACTAATAACAAGAAAAACTTCTTAAATTACAATCCATTGCATACAGATAGAAATATGCGGGGAGCTACAAATTATCTGAAACAAAGATTTTGTGATAGTATATTTCGTAAACGGAAAAACAGCTTACATGCGCTTTTATACGTGATTATTTTTAAAATGCTTCTTATATTTTCATCAGAATTTTATAAAATAATTCTTCGGCTGCCGCATAAAAGCTCAAACTGTTTACCAACAAACTGATTTCTCTCAAAATTTTTAAATTTCAGATGTATCCATTATGAAATATTTTGGATATTATCTCCACTAAAATTTCATACAAGAACAGATTTATTTAGAACATGGGATCCAGATAATAACTTATCACCACGAAGTTCGATAATTAAAAAACTCCAAAAATACTACCTTTCCACAGCTTTGGGACGACTGTAGCATGCTGCTCATATATTACTATAAAGTGTTCGAAAAAGATGCAGTGGCGTAATGGAGAATATTAGGACCCCCTGCAAAGTCAGGATTTGCCATTAATATTTCATAAATTAGTTAAATACATACTTGGCGTAAGTCAGGCTTTTGGCCCCTCCTGGAATCCTGCCTCCCCTACGATGCGGGGGTGTAAGTTACGCCATTGAAAGGATAGCTACACATTGAAAAATGAATTGAAAAGAAACACAGATTTTCACTTACGGTTTCTTATATTCCATGAAGAAAAGATTATAGTTTGTTTAATGAAATGCAAACTTAATGGTATAAAGTCCACGTTTTGCAACATTCTCGTTTCAATATGACTTCACCGTAAGAGCAAGTGCAATTCGTAGCATGATTTATTGAATTTAAATCTGTAGCACATGTACAGTGTAAATTTAGGACTACCCGTAAACGAAGTCCATCTTCACGATCCATAATTTATAAGTGGCATGAAAGATTTATAAAGATAGGCAGCGTATTGTCAGAAAAACAAGATCTAACCATCTTAGTAGAAGCTGAGATGACGTTACTCCTATATATATGTTATGTTACTCGCGACTTATAGAGTTCCCATTGAAATCGTGCAGTAAAAAAACATTCTAAAAAAACCTTAAGTATTTCCCTTAAGAACATAAAAAAATCGCAAGCGAGTATCTTTGTTTATTTGTAATTAAAATTTTAAAGTGTAACCATACTTTTGAACACATGGTATTTTAATTTCTTAAGAAAATATACACATGTATCACATATGGATAATCGATAAATTTCTGTTATAAATTTTAATTCCCGGTGTACTAGCCAAATTTTTTCAATATTTATTTTTCTGTTAAATTTCTAAAAAATTCGTAAGTTGTCAGTCCTGCTTAGAGTGATTATGGAACACCTGGTCTTTCAGAATTGACATTAAAAAGTCAGATGAATCGGTATGTGTACATGGTTTTATATATATGTTACGGTTAAAGCTCGAAGTTCGGCCAATTTGCCTTTTGACCGAAGTCCGAAGTGCTTGCAATTAATATTGTGCATTCTACTTCGGCTGGCCATTTCGCAAAGTGGCTGTAAATCCTTGACTAAAGCCCGATGCGATAATGTTAGAATGACCGATAGTCATTTTGAAGGGAGCAAATCTAATCTTCTTCACGTTATCACGTTGTTACAGCATATACGTTCACTGAATAATTTCTATTATGGCTTTAATATGAGAACAGAGTTACGCGAGATCATATGTTTATATATTACAAGCTTATTTTTAACGCAGAGGTGTCACTTATATTTGAACTCGTTTCTGAAAAATTGTACTTAAAAAAAACAGTACTCAGAATTACTCATTTTTAACAGTGTGTTAAACAATGAGGTCTTGATTTCCTTCTTCCTACTTTGACCGATCGTCCCAAGCCGCTTCGCAAATTGGCCGGCCAAAGCCCGAAATCAAGAAAAGATCGGACATCGGCCGTCAAGTGTACAGCAACGTTGGCCAAATCGCGAATTGGTGAATTTCAGGCTTTGGCCGTACTATATACATGCACTCTGGTCATCATAATTAAAGGATAATGCCAGAATTAAAACGTAATTGATATTTACCGTAAAATCTGGCGTATAACGCGTACCTATACTTTCAAGTTACATTTTTTAACTTTTAGGTATATTCACCGTATAACACGCACCCCCTTTTTACGAAGGAATTAAAATGTATGTATGTAATGATCTTACGTTTTGAAGTCATTTATTCGAAGTATTATGCCAGGAATTTGAAAAAAAATTAGTATACTTTTACAACTGTAACCCTTTTAGTTCATTAGGTATGTCCTTTCTTTTAAATAAAGAGAATGGCAATCTATGTACAATAGAAGTGAATTTTTTTTCAATGCTCATCTCTTTTTTAAAATTTTTTTTATTTTTGAAGCTATCATTTTTATATACCGGGCGTATAACGCGCATCCTTAAATTTTGAAATTACTTTTAAGGTTCAAAGTGCGCGTTAATATACACCGGATTTTACGGTAATAAAAAATTATTAATGGAAATTTGTATAAAAGCATTAGTTATCATAAATTACAATGTTTGTAATTTGGTTATTTGCAGAATATTGAAATTAAAACCAAATTTATGGGAATCAAAAAATGATGAAAAAATTAAGATACCTTTTGTGGGATTTTTTTCCTTTTATATGATCTCTGTGTGTGATCCCCTCAGACAGATATGCATGCTTTACATTTTGATTCCATAGACTTTATTAAAGTGTTGATCAAGCTTTCAGGAATTGCACGTTACTTTTCTAATAAAACAGCACTTTTTAGCTCCTGGAAGGTCCAAATACGAATTTAGCGCCCTGAGATTCGGCGCCCTAACGTATACGTAGAAGTGTAATTTCGTGTTCAATTAACTTAAATAAAATTACAGCATTGGATATTAATTACAACATTAATTTCGTGAGCCTATTTTTTTTCACTATCCTTTAATTATTTTGAAGTTAAACATATATATATATATATATATATGAAATAGACGTGGCCGTTGAAAGGTATTTCTTTTTATGATTACTATTTTTTACGATTTATCTTGCATAATCAATATTATTGATGAGGCAGTCTAGAGGTTAGTTATACCTGTTTATTGTACACTGAACATGTAGACACACATCTGGACGGAATCACAAATAAACATGCACAACAAAAATACACAAACACTAGCTGCAGCCGACTACATGATGAGGACAGACAAAAGACAAGAGAGAGCGTAACCATCTGCTCCGAGTTTTTAGACTGGCGGTGAAGGTCGTACGACTCTTTTGTCGGGGTGACCATCCTACCAGCTCATGAAATAGAGGAGGCCATTGGAATGAATTTCTGAATATAATTACTATTTTTGATGGTTGATGTTGCATATTTAATATTATCCAGGAGGCAGTCATGGGGTTATTCAAACTGTTTTATTCCACATCTTGAACACATAAAGAATGACAAGGACAACACAATACACACACACAAACCAAACTGCAGCAGGCTACATTATGAAGCAGACAAATACAGAAGCGAAAGAGAGTTGGTCTCCAGGAATCTCAGTATTTATAGGCAGCTTAAATCACATGATCTGAGTGGGTGGATAGGTGTAGTTTAAAATACTCTCGTTAGGCGGCTGGTTAACCTATTACTAAAACGTTGGTCCTGAAGGGATGGACCATAGTTAATTAAAATTTATTAAGAATAATTAATGGGGATTATTACATGCATATATATATATATATTTTTTTTTTTTTTTTTTTTTATTATATTATATAATATATATAAGTTATTTTATATGTAAGAACTGTCCTAAATCAGTGATGTTTATCATACTGTTGCATCCATATATTTATATAATTTTAATTTCTATTATTTTTGTATTTCTAATATATCTTTTCTAAAATCTTATGTCTGGTTTATCTTACATTTTCAGTTTTTTTGGTTTTGATGATTCTTGATTATTCACATCTCTTATAAAAAATTTTGACTGTATATGTATATATATGTACTGTATTTCGGTGGCGTAACGGTGAATATTAGCCCCCCTCCCACCCCCGCAAACTCAAGTTTTGGGCACAAATCCCAGATGCGTACTTAGCTTCAGTCAAGCTTTGGGCCCCTAGAGTCCCTGCCCCCCTCCCCCTGCAATGCGGAGGTGTATGTTATGTCACTGCTGTATTTACTCGAATCTAAGACACACTACTTTTCCAGTGTTAATGCTACTAAAAATCGAGTGTCTTAGAATTGATGGCAAAACATTTGTTGGTTGGGGAAAATTAAGTTTTCACCCCCTCTCAAAAGGAAAAAAAATGTAACCCACCATTCTGGTCTCTTGCATCGATGACTTATAGCATCAAGACGAGTTATATGCAGGAAAAAAAACGGAAACAGCAACGATCACTGAAAAAGTTTGACACAGATGAAACAAATATACGTCGATGGCTCAAACAAAATGATATAATTTTTGCTTCTAAATGTTCAACAGTCTTTAATAATTCTTTTACATTATTTTTAAAAAAAAAATGTTGCAACGCAAATGCATTAGATGGCACGGAAGACGGCGACGCCAATACTGAAGTCAGATGTGACAATGGGAGGAACGCGCGCGAATCCCTTTTCGAAGCATGATACTGACGGTTAAAGTAATTATAGGTTCATGGATGTATTAGAAAGTTTTAATGCTCGTAAAATAAATTAATTATTAACTACTCATTGTTTCTCATTAACATTTTTTTAAGAAAATTTTTTGAGTTTCGGATACCGATGAACCTTTTACATATTTTTTATCCCCCCCCCCAAGTGTAAAGAAAAGGGGCTGCGGATTAGAATTGATGGGGGCTTAGATTCGAGTAAATACAGTATGTATATATATATAAATACGGTATATATATATGTGTGTGTATATATATATAATATTTTTCATCCTTTGAAGTATTTGTATGCGAAAAGTTGAATATTGGGATAACTAAGAATAATCAAATGCCTGGAAATACATTTATGTCTGTTGCTTTGATACATTGGGTTTTATAGGAAATACGTTAGTTCTGTTCAACTGATAGCCATAGAAAAGTGCAATGGCAAAGCAAATTGGAGTAAAGAGTAAAAGGAGCATGAGATGTTTCTTCTTAAATGTTCATCCTAAGCAACATAGTGGTTGGAAAAAGTTTCATTTATCTCAAGGTAATCAACATCACATAACGAGGGCTTTTCCCATCGAAGCACTTAATCCAAGGAAAGAGATTAAAGATAAATACGTGCTTCTGAAGTTGTGTTTCTTTTATGTACAGAACGGTGTTGAATGATTCAAGTCCTCCAACAAATCTGGCTATTTTATGTTATTTTAACTTTTTTAATGGAATGACACATTCAATTTTTTCCCTTTTTCCCTGTTACTCATATTTATTTGATTTTAATGTTTTTATAATAATGTGACCGATTTTCAGAATCATAATGTGTAAGTGTATTATTCTCATTTTGAACATTATAATTTATTAAACAAGTTTCTTGTCTACGTATAAAATGTTGATTTAAAGTAATTATCGTTCATATTTTTTTTAGTTTACTGCATATCACGTTAATTGAATGATTAGAAATTTGTTTATTAACGTCCCCGTACTTCGAAGCAACATGATAACTGACCTCGTGATTTTGAACCATGCTCAAAAGAGAACGACATCACTCATCGACTGGACTTCATCCCCTAACTTTCATACCCCGCCAATGTGAAGATTTTGAGCCTCAACAGATTCATGTGCCTTAATCCCTCTATACGGCGGGTCTTTTGTAGCAACAGGATTCGGGTCCCCGTTTCAATAAAAAGGGCGCTGGCCAACAGATCACGACTAATCTGCTTCCGGAGCCCCACAGATCTCGTTGAACAATGCTATATTGTAGAAAATTACATTAATAAAAAAATTTACAATAATATAGATATATAATACAATAGTCGTTAACCAAGTGATTCTCAAACTGTGGGGGGCACCCTTAGGGGGCGTGATAACCCTAAAGGGGGAGCATATTAAAAAGTTAAGTTATTAATTTACGAAAAGGAAGCACAAAATAAAATACATATGTGCATTCTGTTATAATAAAAAACAATAAAATTTGCACTCATATAACATACTTATAAAGGTAGAAAGGTAAAGCAACATAATACCGCCCCTCCCTCCTATCCTGTTACTTAAAATATCTATTACTTAAAGTATCCAACTACCCTAATATCATGATTTTTTTCAAAAAATGACAATTTTTTATGATTTTATTTTATAGGCCGTCTTATTAGCTTTATAAAAATGCCAAGTTTATTATTTTCCATTCACTAGCACCCAAACATACTTTTTTTTATTAAAATCAGATGCCATATTTTTACACAACATGTCAAACTTTAAAATGTGTTAAACACAAAATGTGTGTTTTTTTTAAAAACTGAAACACACAGAGACAGCGATTTCTCTAAAAGTTTTTTTTAAAAAATTGCTAAAATTTTGTGTGTATATTCTGTATAACAGTAACAGTGCTTTAACCTTCAGATTTATCAATCACTGTTTCATTACAAAATTTACAGTCCATTATATTAATATAATCACTGTTAAGCAATTTCATGTAATAACTAAGATAAAGTGCTCTAAGTTTCGCAAAAATTAAAATATATCTTATCCTGAAGGTCATTTCAAAAAGGAATAACATAGCAACACATCAGAATTGAAAAATTGAAAATTTCTTCATAAACTTTTGGTACAGAATGAGCCTCGTTTATGTTATTTTCTGTAAATTTTTTCCCCATTTTTAGTAATAATTTCTTTTTATCTTCTTAATTTTAGCATATTTTTTTCATAAAATGTATTAAATAAATCACTATTTTTTCTTAAAAAAGTTGTCGCAAGTAGTCGGATACCTTAAAAGTACATATACAAGATTTAATTCTTCGTTTGATAATTAAGGTCTTTTTTAACTTTACGTCAATGAAGATTATTATTGCATTTAATACATTGTTGTTGTAGGGAGGGGGGTGATGAAAATTATGACTCAAAACTGGGTCGCAAATATTGAAAGGTTGAGAAGCCCTGCGTTAATGACCATATAATCTATATATATAAAGGAGAAAAGCGACTCTCTGACTGACTAATCCCGAAATCTCTGGAACTATTCAACCTACAGACTTGAAATTTGGTAGACATGTTCCTTTGATAGAGTAGACATCAGCTAAGAAAGGATTTTCCGAAATTCGAAACGCAAGGGGCGTTACGGGGTTAAGGGCTTTAATAATAATTGTTTCCATGTTTAAACTACTTGATGTACAATCTTGAAATTGGGTAAGCGGATTCCTTTCAGAGAGTAGAGATCCGCTACAAAATGAGTTTGCTGAAAATCGACCCCCAAGTGGCGTTGCAGGGGCTTAGGGGGTGTTATAGATAATTATTTCCATTTTTAAACTATTTGACGCACTGTCTTTAAATTTGATATATAGATTCCTTTCGTAGAATAATGATCAGTTACAAAACGGGTTTTGTGAAAACAGACTTCTAAGTGGCATTGCGGGGGATTAAGGTGCGTAATAGATAAATATATCCGTTTTTAAACTACTTCACCTACCTGCTTGAAAATTGGTAGTTAAGTTTCTTTCCTGGAGTAAATATCCGCTACAAAATGGGTTTTGGGAAAATTGACCCCTAAGGGGTGTTGCGGGGCGGGGGGTTTAAGGGGCGTTATAAATTCCTATTTTTAAGTTATTAGACGTACAGTCTTGAAACTTAGTAAGCAGATTCCTCTCATAGGGTAGAGATACGCTAAAAATGGGTTTCGTGAAAATTGCCCCCAAGTGGCGTTGAGGGACTTAAGGGGCGTTATAGATAATTATTTCCATTTTTAAACTATTAGACGCACAGTCTTTATATTTGATAAAGAGATTTCTTTCATAGAGTAGAGATCAGCTATAAGAAGGTTTTGTGAAAACAGACCTCTAAGTGGCGTTGCAGGGGAATAAGTGACGTAAGAGATAAATATTTTCGTTTTTAAACTATTTGACCTACCTGCTTGAAAATTGGTAGGAATGTTTCTTTCATGGAGTAAATATCCGCTACAAAACGGGTTTGGAGAAAATTGACCCCAACGGGTGCTGCGGGGAGTTAAGGGCAGATATAAATAATTATTTCTTTTTTTAAACTATTAGACTCATAGTCTTGAAATTTGGTTAGCAGATTCCTCTCATAGGATAGAAATACACTGCAAAATGTGTTTTGTGAAAATCGACCCCTAGGTGGTGTTGCGGGGGTTCAAGGGGCGTTATTGATAATTTTTTTGCATTTTTAATTAATTGGACGCACAGTGTTCAAATTTTGCTAAGCAGATTCCTTTCATAGAGTGCAATTCCCCTACAAAATGGGTTTTGTGAAAACAGACCCAGAAGTGGCGTTGCGGGGGCTCAAGTGGCGTTATAGACAATTATCCCCATTTTTAAACTGTTAGACGTACAGTCTTGAAATTTGATAAGCAGATTCCTTTCGTAAAGTAGAGAACCGCTACAAAATGGGTTTCGCGAATATCAACTACTAAGTTTAATTTCGGGAGATTAAGAGGCGTAATCGATAAATATTTCCATTTTTAAACTACTTGATCATCCTGCTTGAAAATTGGTAGGCATGTTCCTTTCATGAAATAGAGTTCCTCTAACAAAGAGTAAGATGAAAATTGTCCTTAAAGATGTTCGCGAGGGGTCAAGAGGAGTTACAGAAAAAAATTCCTGTTTTTAATTGTTAGACCCATATACTTGAAATTTGTTAAGCATGTTTCTTTTGTTGAATAGGGATCCACTAAGAATAAATTTTAAGCAAATCAAGTTCTGGGGGGTTGCAGGGGGTTACTGGGACGTATTAAAAAAATACTTTTTTCGAGCTACAAGGACTATAATAATGAAATTTGGTTTGTATTTTTCTTTTGTTGAATTGAAATCCGCTAAGAGCAGTAATTTCGGAAAACGGCTCTCAACGGGATTACGGGGATATTTATAGTAAAACTTTTGCTTTTTTCTGTTACTTTTTGACTTGAAATTTGGCTTGCATGTTCAATTTACGGAGTAGAGATCCACCGAAAATTGGTTTTGCGGGAATCCACTTGGTTTTTGAAATACGAAAGAGCAAACATCATTTTACGCTTCAATTTTAGAGATTTTTAGAAAATACAAATTAGATGAGTTCTGCCCTTTTTTTTATCAACAGGTGGCAGTCACAGGTATAAGTATATTTTTCAATTTAATCGAATTCTTAATGCTAGGACTTAGATATCAATAATTTATACATATATATAAGCAGTAAAAATTTATAAAACGTCATGAAATACCCAGCGAAGCGGGCGGGTAACAGCTAGTAATTTATAAAGTCGTTATTTCCGTTGTTCATTTGAGGATAACAGCCCCTATTGCTTGATTTGATTTGATTTTTATTAATGTTCTACTCAGAAGCAACACTAGGACTTCTGGTGACGGATCTCGTAATTTTGAACCTCGGTCAAGTGACATAACCTTTATTGCTTCATGTCCTATAAAACTATTCAACCATTGTTGTACTTTTTATTGCGAAGTATTTACATAGTAGCTCAGTTTTTGCGTTTATAAATATACCACGATACTAAACTTAGATTCTTGAATACAGGAACATAATATCTAAGGAGCGTATATATCTTGCTTAAGGTATCCGACTACCCTAAAATAGTAAATTTTGCCAAAAAATTTACAATTTTTTTATGGTTTTGTTTTATAGACCATCTTATTAGCTTTATAAAAATACCAAGTTTATTATTTTCTGTTCACTAGAACAAAACTACAAGTACTTTAGTAAAAGCAGACGCCATTACTTTAGGCAAGATGTCATACTTTAAAACGCGTTTTACTCGAGATGTGTTTTTTTGAAAATGCTCAAACGGGGACAGCGATTGCTCAAAAGTTTTGAAAATAATTAACTTAACTTTTTTTGTATGTTCTGCATAATAGTAGAAGTGTTTTAACTTCCATATTTATCAATCACTGTTTTATTACAAAATTTACAGTCCCCTATGTGAATATAATCACTGTTTTTTTAAGTAATTTCATATAATAACTAAGAAAAAGTGATCTGGTTTCTGTAGAAATTAAAATATCCCTTATCCTGAAGGTCATTGCAAAAATGAATAACATAGCAACACATCATAATTGAAGAGTTGAAAATTTGTTTATAAACCTTTAGTACAGAATGGGCCGCGTTTATGTTATTTTTTGTAAATTTTTACCCATTTTTTACCATTTTAGTAACAATAATTTCTTTTCCTCTTCTTAATTACAGCCTATTTTTCTTAAAATGTACTAAAAAAATCTAAAAACAACAACAAAATCTCCATGCCTCCATTTTTTAAAAAAAAAAGTTGTCGCAAGTAGTCGCATACCTTAAAAAAGTAATTTTGTTTTAAAATAAAGTTACTATAATATGTGTGAATGTACAACATTGCAGTGATTTTTGACAAATAAAATTAAAAATAATTTTTTACTCTTTCTTCTAAATAAAGATCTATACTTATTAATGGTTTATTCATTTTTTAAATCGAGCTATTTTTTCAACTTAATACACTAAATTGATGAAACTAAGTACATAAAATAACGCGGCTTACCGCGGAAAAATTTAACACAGTGCTAAAAAAAGATAAAATGTTTTCATAAAGAATATTAATCACTTAAAATAAACTTAAAAATTTTTTTCTTAAGTATTAGAATTAAACTCATATTGATACATTGGCTTCTGTTGTAATAACAAGTAATCGAAAATCAAAATATAAAATATCTTATTTTATAACAATAATTGAAAAGTAAACTCCATAAAAGCATGAAATTGATTGACTCATGATGAATTAGCGTTGCACTTTGAATCTACAAATGAGAGCTATTGTTGATAAATTTCGTCATTTTGAACCACGTTCAGGAGACAAGAACGACACCTGAGCTGGCACTCCAAACTTCCACACCAATATGAGGATTATGAATCTCGTCTAATTTAACTTGCATGTATCTGCATGTGGGTATGTAGTGAAAACAGGACTCGAACTCAAGTCTCGATAAAAACAACGCCAGAAACGAGTTCGTGACCATAACCACTGGCCACCAAGATCACCTAAAACCATAAGAACTTGAAATAGTTGCTTATGTACGATTCGATAACAAAAATCAACTTTACGGAGATAAATGAGTGATAGTTTCCAAATAATATCCTTTCATTGAGAAAATAATACCCTATTAACCTTTTGTTTTTTACAAATGATTTCTTTATCTTAAATAAAGTTGCTAGTATATCTTCTCTATCTCTCTGAGTGTTCCATATTATTTCTTTCTTTAAAGATTGAAATGATAAAATAACGAAGTTCATAAATAAATTCTAAGAAGAAAATAAAATCCTGGGGTAGCAGAAGTTCGGAAACGATTTCTCTCTGAAAAAGTCGACTTTACTCCTCATTAAGGATGAAATCTAAAGGAGGTAGAAGAAAATGATCATTTAGGAAATAATGACGAAACTAATAAGGGAGTCAAAAAAAAAAATCTGGTAGATCTCAGTGATGTGTTAACGAGTCTTTTGATATGTTCATCGTTAGCAGTTCGGGTACTCGAATAATTCCACATTTAGTT
Source organism: Trichonephila clavata (assembly GCA_019973975.1). Lineage (NCBI taxonomy): Eukaryota > Metazoa > Arthropoda > Arachnida > Araneae > Nephilidae > Trichonephila > Trichonephila clavata. The sequence continues at coordinate 166,695 of BMAO01019313.1, forward strand.
TTCGAAAAGTAGGTAAATCAGGATGTAAGTGTAAATTCAGCTATAATAATTTACGAAAGGAAAAAAATCAGCTCTCTATAATAAATTCAAATATCTGGCTAAAAAATTCAGTAAGTACTAGATTAAATATAAGGAGCTAGAGATTTTTGGCTATCAGAGAAACTTTCTGAATAAAATCAAATACTGCAGAAATAATACTTGCATTTTTATAAGCATATTTTTCAATTTATTTTTAATTCACTGACTTTTCTTTGCATCTCTCATTTTTTCTTTTTCTGTGAAATATATATAAATCAGGGTAATATAATTCATGCTCCAGATTGAATGAATGCTTTTTCCTGTATAAATATATAATATAAAATAATTAAAACAGATGACGTGGAAATATAATCATCATCATGCAAATTTACATGTTAGGCCAGCACAAAATAAATAAAAAATATATATCTTTGTGTCATTTTTATTCCTGGTGATAATTAATAAAGTAATTATTATTAGTATTATAAAATTTCATTTGCATAGCGGTACTCATCGTCAGAAATTTCGTCATCAAGCCCATCTACTAATAGCTAACCACCTTCTAACTGGTCCAAGTAATCTTCAATATCCATTCTTCTAAATTTCTCTACAAAAATAACATAAAACATGTATATAGTAAAAAAAAATTTTGTCATAAATTAGAAGAGTAAAACCGCTGCACAGTGATGTAAATTTCTATCACGTAATTTTAAAAAGGTTATTTGTAGAGTATTCGATATAAATTTTAGAGAAAGTAACATAAACACAAAAAACAAAGCTTCAGAAATGAAAAATTATTACGAAAAAGCTATTTTATTTTAAAAGTAACACTATTCATTTTTAAAAAAAGTGTTTCAGTGTATACAAATACAAAAAATAAAAGTACTTATGGAAAAAATTATTTCAGACTAATGGGTTGTGCGCGTGCCACCCACAATAATCTATTATATAGCCCCTAATATTTTTTGACTACTTCTAGAATGAATGATTATATTCGAATGAAATTTTAATGTAGACTATGTACACAGTATCTACCTAATTTCATAAGAAAGCTAATTTCATAATGAAGAAATTATCTTTTAGGTGTTATATAATTAGCCACATTAATTAAGTTAATTAATTCCTTCATGAACACCTTAATTTAGTTTTCTTTGAGATATTAACTCGGTAAATTAAATTTTATCCAGCTGCGACGAAAATTGCGAAAGTTATTAAGGACGCTCCATTCTTTTGATGGCTGTATTTTGATTTATTGGAATGGCAACAGATTATAATTGATTCAAATTCAACAATATTTAGGTTTGTTGCTTTATTAACACTAAACATACCATAACGGGTTAAAAGACCGGTTTTCCTATGGTAGAGAATAAGTATGTATTATATATATATATATATATATATAAGTGTCGGTATGTTTAGTGTTAATTAATTAGTTATTGTTTTTAATTATAACTAAAGCTACAAAAAGTTGCTAGTAAAAGTCTTGAGAATTTTAACCTCACTCAAAGGAGGAAAACTGTACCTAAACCGGCGTTTTACTCTCTTAACTTCCACACCCACCGAATGTTCCAAATTGATTTACTCTGCTTCAGTCTTTATTACTTTAAGCAGTGCTTCTCAAACTTTCAATATTTGCTGCCCAATATTTAACCATAATTTTCATCATGCCCCCCCCCATCATACAATAACAATGTATTGAATTTAATTATATTATGCTTTGTTACTAGAGCTAGAATACGACATAAGTCTCTTAAGTGCCACCGGCGTATATAAACATCTCATTCAGCCAAAGCGTTATTTTCACCGGACGTATATATAAGTATTTTCCAAAGTACGATCTTTTCTGCGCACTGCTATCCATAAAATTGTTCTGAAGGCTATGAAATGCATTAAAAGGACAACTGAAAGCGTGTCCGATGGCATTGGGAGAGAATTGCCAAACTTTTAATCGGCAATTAAACGATTAATTATGAACCGAACAAATTATCAAGATAAGTGTTAATTTTTGTGTATAATTTTATATATGGCAAGACTATAGGATCACTGTTAATTATTAAACTTGTTCTTAACTTAGTTTTACTAAATTAGTTATCAAATATATTGTGTATTGATACATTTATAAGCATATTATATCAGTGTAAATGTGTATTTTATTCTTTATTATGTCAGAATGTATTTTGTTTACTCTCAGTAAATAAGTAATTTTTTTAAATAATCTTTTGTTTTAGACTTTTCTATATGCTCGCGCCACCCCTCGTAGAGTTATCACGTCCCTCAAGGGGGACGCGCCCCATGAATTTGAGAAACACTGACTTTAGGATTGTGTATTTTTTTTTTTACAACAGTAAATATTTTACAAAAAGAAGCCCATTTTCATGTACATTCATTAAAACTTTCTGAATGAGTATTTATTAGATTTCTTTTAAATTAGTGAATTTTTTTTTTGCATTTTGAAATAGCATATATCACGGACATTCAACAGATAAAGGGGTTCCAAACTCCTTCCTCAGGCTGATTTCTACCACAATCGGGTGACCACGGTAGCTTAGAGCCATAGTCACTAACAAGTCGGCAGCGTTGTCCAATCGTGAGTTCGAGTCGTGATACCACTGAAGACCCGCCATGTAAAGAGGCTGATGCACGTTATATCTGTCGTGGCTCAATGCTATATGTTGATGTGGTATGGAAGTTAAGAGAGGGGGATACGAGCTCAGGTATTGTCATCGTTTCTTGACCGCTGTTAAAAATTGCGATTTTCTTCGCTAATAGCCTTTGTGTTGCTTTTTGTTTGTAAACATTCACTCAACCACTACAACTATCAAACCCACGAACGAAGAGTAAAAATCGCTCATGAACTCTAACTTCTAACCATATGTCGATATGAAAAAAATGTCTCGGATAAAAAACGCATGTTATTGATTTTATTTAAATATAGGCATGAATTAAGACATTTACCGTAAAATCTTGTGAATAACGCGCTCCCTCTTTTTTTTAACACGCTTTTATAAGCTTCACTTGTATGTAACGGAATCTTTGAAATTGATATTTAAACACTTTAAGAGATCAGATTAATTCGGAATTTTGTACACTTGTCAAGGATCGATTACAATACAATAATTTCATAACTTTGTTCCATTTTCCTGATCAGGATCATCAAGAATAATGTTTTCCAGATTTGGCGACTAATTCCATGTACCATTTCCAGATTTGGCGACTAACTCCAGATCCCATTTCTAGATTTGGCGTCTAAAAAATTAAGTTACAACCCTAAAAGCAAAAACGTGCGTCAGTAATTTCTTACCATAATATAAACAATTGTCTAGTTTTCCTGAAAATGGAAATAAAAAAAGGCTTGTACATGTGGAAAAAAATAATCTGTTCTAACTCAGAGATGGACAAACTTTTTCGGTCGCGGGCCAAAAATTTTAAAAAAAATGTTTGGCGAGTGATAAACTTATCTAATATTTTAAAAACAATATACAAATATCACAATTTAAATATGTTAATGAGATTAATCAAATTGTGCGCGATTTCATTTTTAAAAGTTCCTTTTATTAAGGTTTAAAGTGAGATGAACTGATAGGATGCTAATGTGGGTATCCCAGATTCTAAAAAATGACGCATTTAAGATTAATTCATCAGTGAATATATGATAATTTAAAAAACACAAAGCATTACGCACGTAATGCGTAATTACTTTTGCTTTTATTGTAGATTTTCTTGTTGTTTATTTTATTGAGATTTTTTTTATTGTTTTGCTTTTATTGTAGATGGAACTAAAAATGAAAAATAAATTATAGTTTAAAAAAACTAAAAAACACGCTATGGTTAATCGATATAAAAAGCAAAGAAATAGTTCTTAATATAAGAATAAAATGATTTATGAGAAAATTAATGTCATTGTGGTAAAAGCGTGGGGTGGTTTGTACTACATTTGAACACTTACTCACTATTTCGGAATAGAACTAGTAAGAAATTATAACATTTGATATAGAGCACCCATGCTTTTACCCGAATGACAATTTTCTCGTTAATCATTTTATTCTTATATTAAAAATAATTTTTTTTTATTTTTTATTTCGATTACCATGAAAGCGTGTTTTTTAGTTTTTTACAAATTTACGAAGGAACCTGAAATCGTACGTGCGTAATGCTTTTATGTTTTGAAGTCATTTATTCGAGGTAATATCCCAAGCATCTGAAAAAATAGTATAGTTTTAGAACTACAACCATTTAAGTTCATTGAAAATGTCATTTCTTTTAACCAAACTGTTTCCCGTTCTATATAGAAGTCTAATTTTTTTTGAAGAAAACCAAAACGTTTTTCCCCTTCAAAAAATCAATTTTTTGATTTTTATCTTAAAAAAAGTAAATTTAATGCTGATTCCAAAAATGTATAACATGTATAGGTTTAAAGCTCAATACCCGAGTAATTGCAGTTTTAAAATGTAAACAACTGCTATGGCGGTTACAACAAATGTCTTTGTATCTGGAGAAAAGTACATCTACAATCATTCCCTCACAGAACCAGTTCTGGTCAAGATTAGAAACATAATTACAAACATATACATAACTTTTTAAACATGTATTTAGAGACTTAACTGCAAAAGAACTTTTACTAAAATGTTTGCATGATCGTACCCAGGGCCCAAATGAAAACTTCAATAACTGTGTATGGAATCAAGTTCCAAAAAACACAATTGTGAGCAAAAAAATTTTTTGAAAATTGGTGTATTGGACACAGTGATATGCTTTAATGAAGATGCACATGCAGGACCAAAATTATTAAGAGCACTAAAAATAAATCTTGGGACAAACACTTGTGAAGGCCTTCTAAAAATTGACAAATTTAGAATTTGTGAAGCCGAAATAACAGCTTAAAAAGCCAGCAAAGGGGCCAAGACTATTGAAAGACAAAATAAAAGGAAGAAGGATGCCTGGGAAGTGTTCATGCAAGATGAATACAAATCTGGAATACTTTAAATAGCAAATTTTAGTAAGCTGTACCATTTTATTTAATTTTTTTCATATTACTCAAAATGTGTTTTTCTAGTGAGATTCAAATTTTTTAAAAAAAATTTCTAAGCAATTAAATATAAAAAAAAACTAGAGCATTTAAATAAAGGTACAAATTTGTAATTAAAACAGCATGATTTGTTGTTTTATATGTTATAAAAGGGAAACTATACTGGTACTTAATCAACACCATGTATACGAAAGCACCTTTTGAAGTGTACTTTTTTAAATCCTTATATTTCTAAAAATGTTTTACACATTTTAAGATTATATGTTATAGTATATTAAGAAAAGTATGTAGAGTGTGTGAGCCAGTTTTTTTTAATTTATGGCGTCTTTTTTTTAAAAAATAATGTTCCATCGAAAATCGAAATTTTACTTGTTTTGCGTCATCGAGAACGTCCCGGTTCCCTCAATACTCATTTCTTTTTTTATTTTAAAGTTAATTTTTATACCCGGCTTTTAACACGCATCCTAAAGTTTCAATTTTATTTTTGGTGCTAAAAGTGTACGTTATACACCGGATTTTATAGTAATCACATGGATGATTAAAGCTAAAAATGTTAGAGTCGTGATGCTTAAGATATCCGACTGCCTTAAGTTGTGAATTTTGTCAAAATTTGACAAACTTCTTTTATGATTTAATTTTAAAGACCATCTTATTAGCTTCATAAAAATATCAAGTTTATTATTTTTCGTTCACTAAAACAAAGACTACAAGTATTTTAGTAAAAGCAGATACCATTACTTTAAGCAAGATGTCATATTTTAAAACGCTTTTTACTCGAAATGTGTTTTTTTTTAATGCTCAAAAAGGGCAGCGATTGCTCAGAAAGTTTTGAAAATAATTAACTGAAATTTTTTGTGTATGTTCGATATAATACTAGAAGTGTTTTAACCTTCAGCTTTATCAATCACTGTTTTATTACAAAATTTACAGTCCCTTATGTGAATATAATCACTGTTATTTTAAGCAATTTCATATAATAATTAAGTTAAAGTGCTCTATTTTTTGTAAAAATTAAAATATCTCTTATCGTGAAGGCCATTTCAAAAATGAATAACATAGCAACACATCAGAACTGAAAAATTGAATATTTGTTCAAAAACTTTTGGTACAGAATGGGCCCCGTTTATGTTATTTTCTGTCAATTTTTACCCATTTTTTCCCATTTTAGTAATAATAATTTTTTTTCTCTTCTTAATTTTAGCATATTTTTCTTAAAATGTACTAAGCAAATCTACCCCCCCCCCAAAAAAAAATCCCCCATATCTCCATTTTTTTAAAAAAAGTTGTCGCAAGTAATCGGATACCTAAAGACTTAACAACAATCTTTTCCAGCATGATCATACCTGTTTTTAGTGAACCTTTTTAGAAATATTCGCTTATTCCGGGTTAATCCTGCACTATTATGAAATTATGCAAGGAAATTCTTACATAAGCAAGCAAAGATATTGCCTCTAATTTTGAGGAGTGCTTTTTATCTAAACAGGTTTGTGAAATATTCGGCCTGATGAAAAAGAAAATATTTCGTTTTTATAGCTCATTTGTATGAGCATCCAATTAAAACCCCACAAAATTACTTCTGAAACAGAGAAAACCACTAAAAGAGAAAATCAAAGAAAATTCTGTTTCAATTCTTGGAAACGAAATTATTTTAATGTTTATAACCAGATTGTGAAATGATAAATAATTCTACACGCATTTTTTTTTACTTTCCATCATATTGTGACATTTTAAAGGGAATTAACGTTTGGTAAGGTCAATTACATTGTGTTAAGCTTTTTTGTTATATTAAACCTTTTTGAAAGTAAAGTTTAACACACTGAACTCGATTAGGCAAGATATTCAAGGACGATCACGTGAATCAAATTCATCCTCCTAAAATATTTCTTATATGTGTGTGTGTATTTTCTCCTTCTTTAAAGAACCCTTCCTTTTAAAGCTAAGTAAAAAACCATAAGTTTTCTAAATGAGAAAAATTACGGAATGCAAGTTTACAGATTGGAATAAATAACATACTTAACCAACAATGAATATTCAAGAGCGCAGAGAATAAACAAAACGCATAGTTCATCGCATTTTTGTTTCCTCATTAATTTGTGCATATTTTGTAAAATCCGAATTTCTTTTAATTGTTCGTCTACGATGCGTAAAACAGCATATGAATATTTCTTAGAATGAAAACGGAAAATATATATGTGTGTGCGTATAGCGTAAGAATAAGGTTTTGGATTCCATTTCTGTATTGATTTTTTCCTGTGCTTGCTATTCCTTCGTCGTTCGCTGAATTCATAACAATTCATTTAAATATTTTCATCATTGCATTTATCTTGCCATTCTAAATAAATCATAATTAATCATAACATGAACTTCTCAGAAAAACTGAAGTACGATAGATTTTCTCTGAACTTTATTTCTTTTGTGTTACTTAGATTGATTTGAACTCAGAGAAAAAGAAAAATGAATCAGAAACTTTTAATATAAAAAATAAGATATTGTAGGGAAAGAAAACTATCATTTCAGATGTTTTCCTTATTTTGTGCCATCTGTTATACAATTTGATGCTTTATGTATAAGAATGTATTGTTAAGCATTAAGAACTAGATTTATTAAACGTTTCATAATTTTATAATTTTTTTTGTGTTTCCTTTTAGGCCAGTGATTCCCAAAGTGGTCTATATAGACCCCCAGGGGTCTATGACGACTTTCAAGGTGTACGTCAGTGAAAAAATAATTTAGGGGTCCATAAGGTGTAAATGGGGGTCTACGATATAGGCTATTATTAAAACACTCCGTGACTTTAATTTTTAAAGAAAATGTAATCACGGGAAAACCAGATTTTATTTATTTAACAGATTTATGTACTAAATTTAAAAAGGTTAATTTGCACAATTACAAGGTGACAGCACATATTTAATTAAAACAAGGACCATCATTTCACAGCTTTTCTTGCCAGAATTATGCTAAAGAAGTATAATATTGGACGTCGTAAATTTTCCTAGTATCTCATTTTGTCACAGACATTCTTCCAAGATAATGTTTTTTGAAACCACCATCATTTAAATGACCTCTGTTCAGATTTTAAATCTAGATTTGAGAATGGTTTTGACTATAGTAGACAAAAAAAAAAGACTGGACACTATTAACCAAAGAAATTTAAAGTTAAACTCGACAAGATTGATTTCAAATGTTGAGATTTTGTTATTGAAGCGCCAGATTCATTTTGTTTGTTGCTCAATTATTTTATCTATTGATAAATTTGAATTTAAAATTAATTAGCATGTTTTTTTTTAAAGTTTTAAACACTATACTTCACTACAGTTAAACATTTTGATCTTTTAAATAAGTAGCTCTGTTCCAGCTGTCAAAAAGACATTTAAGTTGATCTTTGTGCAAGAATTTAATATTAGGTAAGCAGGGGTCTACCCAAAGTCGAAAATATGGCAAGGGGTCCATGAGTCAGAAAAGTTTGGGAACTTTTGCTTTAGGCGAATCTATTTATGTTTTAGTAATCATTATGTATTAATTTGTTGTACGAATTCTTGAGTATTTCCTTTGGATTTATACTGTTGTATTTACTTATATAATATGCCCTTTGAATAAGTAAGTAAATGAGTTTTTGTTTGTGAGATACAAATTTTATTTTTCGTGAAACTATATATACGTAGAGGGGTCAACGGAGTTCCTGTTTCCTTGAGGAAACTTAACCTCCTATCTTTGAAGATTGGGTGTTGCTTTGTTTTAACTTTACCTTAGTCCAGTACTAGGTTAAAGTATTTAGTTTATAAAAATAATAAGGTTAAAAATAAAATTTGAATAAAATTTATTAAAAGTTTTAAAAAACTTAAAGGTGAAGGAAATGCTGTGGAAATTTTAAATAATCATGAGATGATAGTGATTAAAGTGAGTAGTTGAATGTAAAAACAGAGAGTTTAAAAAATTAAAATAGATACGAATTTAAATTAAATAATAAGAAATGAATGAATTTAATGTGTCCCAACACTATGCGCATCGGGGGACCGAGTGCGACTAAGTGAGGGATTTACCTTTTGGTGAAGATAAGTGAAACTAAAAAATTACTATTTAATTAGTGGAGAAAAGAAATTTTTTTTAACTCGTAACTATGCATTGTATATAAATTTTCTACTGTTAAACATGTGGAGGAAATAAGTAATATTTTATATTCCATTCGAATTTAAGCTGAACTAACAAAGTTATCAAGATTCAACTCTATTGTTCTGAAGTGGCCGTGGAAGCCTAGTGGTCATGGACTCCGGCTGGTATGTCATAAATTCAAGTCCTAGTACCTCTGGAGACACGCTGTGTAGAGGGACAGACGCCCGTTAAATATGTAGGAGCTCAAAGTCCTCACGTTGGGGAGATGTAGAAGTTAGGAGAGTAGGGACTCTGCTTAGGTGTTATCCACGTCACTTGGTCGTGGCTCAAAATTACGAGGTCCGTCGCCAATAGCCAATCTGTTTCCTTATGGCGTGCCTCATTATTACTATAAAATACATCTCAGGAGTTTTGTAGAAGTTTTGAACTGGCACTACTCGCGCAGGGTGTGTCATACCCACCGTCTAACTTTTTTCAACGCTCCTCCTACGCCTTTTTTGGAAAATGGATAGTTTCTCGTGTAGGTCATGGAAAATGGATAGTTTCCTCTTTAAGGTCATATCTTTTGAGGGGCTTTAGCTTGTAGGCGAATTCTAAATATATATTTTTGGATGTTACCTCTTCAGGTATGTCATACCTTGCACGTGAATCGCCGTTACAGTTCTGAATGTATAAACACGTTTTAAATCTTCCTTATTCTATGGCGTATTATTGTAGTTTTGATGAAGAAATGTGATATTTAAGTAATTTAATAAATACAGTATTTAATAGATATAGTACAACACACAGTATTTTCGGATGAAGAAATTCTCTTCGCGGTTATGCTGAGGAAAAAGCAAATGAAGAGTATAACAGCAAGTATGATTCCTCCACTGAAATTGATACAGATTTAGAAAAGGGAGACACTGTTGAAAATAAATGTTTTGTATGTAGAGACACAAAAACATTTGAGGAGAACGTAATTTAAAGGAGATAGCTGATACACATCTTATCCACTTTCAGAAGAACTTTTGAAAAAAAAAAAAAACCAATGCTGGAACAAAATAAGAGAAAATAAAAAAGAAATTCCAAAATTTTTAAATTTAAAGAATAAAAAGGTTTACTCCAATATGTTTAGTTTGAAAAAGATACAGATTTAAAAAAAATTATGATCCAGTGAAAGTATCACACTCACTCACGACGCGATTAAAGGAGTGTATAAACAATGCACTGAATGCCCTTATAAAAAGAACAGAAAAACTAAATTTACGTGTGAAAAATGTAATAAACATGTTGTACTTCCTACTTTTCTTCTTTTTAAACCTTTTTACAAATTTAACGGTAAAAACACAATGTAAACATCTTTGGGTATGACACACCCTGCACGAGAACTTTAGGTCGATTTTTTCCCGCGAGTGATGCTAGGTTAAGAGACTTAACTGTTAGTAAGCGAAATATACTGAAGGAGATGAAGTTGATGGCAGTGCCGATTTAAGCTCATTACGGGCTCTAGGTGCAGCAGCCCTACGCGCTCCTTTTACACTGGCGGATCAAAATTTATAACCAGAAAATTGGGTTATTCAGCTTATGCGGGCCCCTGGGCGCTCGCCCTAAGCGCCCAATGGATAGACCGGCACTGGTAGATGTGGATACGAAAATCTAAAAATAAAACAAAAGAACGAAAGAGCGAGTGTGTAACATATACAATGAATTATATTTCATACACTTGTTTCTCTCCTGCTTAAGCTATCTTGGATGTTCTACTTTTATTATATCCAGAGAAAACCACAAAATATGAATGCATCACAACGGAATGTTAAGAAAAAACCATTACGACTGTTAAATATTATTTCCTTCAGTTCTATTTCTTTCTTGAATACGTCTAAAGGTTTGGTTATCAGTTTCCTTTATTGTAATGGCGTTGTCTCTGTTGAGTTATCTAAGCGAATTGCAATTGAAAATCTTGGAATTGCATCCAATTCTTTCACATTTATTTTTTTGCTTCTACATTTCCTTTTCACATTTACTCCCTCCATATAAGAGTATTCATTTAAGACAAAAAGCTTTTGACTCTTTGAAAATGGAAATATTTACGTATGTCGGTGAAATCTGGTTAGAAAAATTACTTTGATTTCAGTGATAAAAATTGTAATAAATAGTCGTTCAAAATACCACAGATTGGTTGATTTTATCAGTTACAAAAAGAAGAACCACAATTTTTTCACTCGTTTTTTTTTAAAATTGACTAGGCTATCCTCTGTCCGCCTAATGGTGGACCAACACCCATTGTACAAATTATACAACTGTTCATATACTCATTGTTCAAATTGTAAAATTGTAATTTGCATGTATTATGTTATTTTATTTATTTTTTCTTTTTTTCACAAAGTTCGTTCTTGACGCTCCGTTTTAGTTAAATTCATTATTGAAGCTGCATTGTCGAACACTTCATTGATGAGATCCTCAAACTTTGATTAACCTGCAGCTTCCTGGAAAGCTGAGTAATTCATTTCGTTGATTGTTAATAAGTATTCGTATGAGACAATGCCTTTCTTCTCTCTCAACGATTCCAGTCCAGGCAATCGTTGCGATATTTTTCTGTGAGAGCTTGCAATAATGTACTATCGGTACCGTTCTGGCCAATGAAGCGAACCATATAGTTGCCAATTCAGTGCGTACGATGCATGCGAAATTGGCGTTTCCGATTTGGCGAGTTATCTTGAACGTTGGCATTGTTTTGATAGTACGTAATAAATTTATTACAGCATCATAAAACTTTTTTTTATATAGAGAGAGATAAAAACTTACATGAAATTTCTTTCATTTATAGAATAAATTACTTTTATTTATTGTACTAAGACATTTATATAACTGATATTAATTGCTTCTTCATTAGAATTAATTGTTTGCTTCATAATTTTTTTACGCTCAGGTATATTATACACTTATAAAAAGGAAGGGGCCCCGTAAGTCCCTCATAGAAGGGTATTGTACTGAAAAAGGGGTGCGTAAAACAATGAGGACTAAGATATCCAAACTTAGTCTCTTGCGATTTTATTTAATCATTCATACTTCATACAACTTACATAGTCCTCACAGCCTTTTTAATAGTTTGCTTAAAAATATTTTTATTGACGATTTTGAAATAAAACATGGAAGAGTATGCAGGACTTTTATCATAATGCTCTTCTCATGTTATCAAAAAAACTCATAATACATTATCAGTCTTGTCTTATGAATTTGACAGTTTTTACCCAATGAAACGTTTAAATGATTTTTAGAGTCTACTTTTAAGTCCTTTTACTATTTAAGTGTTTTTCAAAAACTTCAAATAAATCTGATTTATCTAAAGTCCTTGAAAAAATGAATTCTAATTACATAGACTCTCTTACGACGTTGTTCAAAGGATGTGCTTGAACTCTTGTTAAATACAGCTATTTTATTGAAATTATTTTTTACGTAGGTATTCCACGTAAATAATAAACAAGTCATTATCTACCAGCTTTGCTGGGTTGTTTGACTGTATACATGATGCTGTATGACTGTATATTGCCTTTTTAAGTACCGTAAAATCCGGCGTATAACGCGCACTTTTAGCACAAAAAATAAGATCGAAATTTTCGAGTGAGCGTTATACGCCGGGTATAAAAATGAGAGCTTTAAAACTTAAAAAAAATAAGCATAGAAAAATTACACTCCTGCATGTATCGAAATACTGTTTATTTAAAAGAAATGACATTTCTTATGAACTTAAAGGGTTGTATTTCTAGAAATATACTATTTTTTAAAAGCCTGGGGAAAAAAACCTCGAATAAATGATTTAAAAACATAAGCATATGCACATTTTCTTAATTAATTAAAAATTGTAGCTCTAAAGTATAGGTGCGAGTTATACGGTGGTGGGCATTGTACGCTGGATTTTGCGGTAATTGATATCTAAGTCCTAGAAATAAGTTTTCGATAGTAAAAACATTCTTATATCCCTCGCCTATTTATTTAAAAAGACTTAACTTGAATTTCTGAAATGAAACATATTTGTATTTTATGTCTGTTCGCTCGGAGTCCATACACCCAAAATTTATTCATTGCAATCCTCGATTCAGTAAAAGAAGCATGTTTGTCAAATTTCAAGTCTGTAGATGTGATAGTTCAAAACATAAATTTTTGTCAATAATCTTCCCGTAACTTCTCCTGGATGGGGGGGGGGGGTCGATTTTTTCAAAGCCTGTTTTTATCAGATCTCTACTCAAAAGATGTCTGACTTCAGAGAGATGTCTAACTTTCAAACCTGAAATCTCGTGATGAGTGATGGAGTGAATGAGTGAGTCGCCTTTCTTCTGCATTATACAGATTTTTATATTTTGAAAATTTTTTATGTCTCTCTATTATTATTAAAATATTTCTTAAGAAGTTGTGTCTCTGTTTAATGCATGGTTCTAAGTCAAACTTTTATTATATTGAGCATTTCTACGTATCACTGGAGTGCCTTTTTACGTAATGAGCAATGAATTTTTCCCAATACATATTCATTCAACCGAAAAATACATGAATACGTATTTCATAATATATATGTAAAGAATTTGAAAGTTTCGAAGAATGAATAGAATGTATTTTAGACTAAATGAATTTTTTGTTCTAAAATTTCCATGTTTTTCTGCAAAATGTTCAATGAAAAATTCACTGTTTTTACTTTTTGAATAATTAGTCAATTCTTCATTTTCTTTATTCCACGCTTCGACATCAAAACTCAATTGCTTATCTGCTCAATAAATCATGTAAATACAACTTATTTTTAGACAGAAACATAAAGATAAGATAAAACACAGAGAATCTTTATAGATGTAAAATGAGGATTCATCAACTTCCATTACTCGGCAGTCACTTCCTGAAAGAAATTGATTAATTTGAAAGATAGTTTCAGTTGCAAAATAACGTGAGATTCATTTCGATTCGACTGTCGGGAAAAAAATTATTCTGTCTCAGGTACTACTTTTAAAGTAGAAATTTAAGAGATATAATAAATGGAGGAAGTTACCCATATACGTGAATATCCTGAACTTGAATTACTTAATAAATTCATCGATATTCATCGCAAGTCATTCTAGACATATTTTGCTAGAAAATATAGAATTTGAAAACTCTTGAATATTATTTAAATTCGAAACAACTAAACTGAAATTAAATTTTGTATAAATGTGTAGCTTAACGAGTTCAGCATTTCATGCAATGTTTTTTAATCATTTTTTTTTGATAAATTGTGGGTAAGAGTGTTTCTTAACATAGCACTATAAAGCAACACGTGGGCTATTAGTGGAATGCCCGAAGAGGGTTTAGAGCTGCAAACCGATCCCTCGGGAAACAACCACCTCCACCCCCACGTCTTTATTGAAATAAAAATCAATGTTTACATTTTAAACTGCAGAAGACAGTAAAATAACAAAATACAAATTCAAAGGTAACTAACTACATGATATACATACGTGCACGTGAACATAAGACAAATATACAAAGCAAATATAATAATAATAAAAGAACAAATAAGGAGTATAAGAGATGAAAGAAAGAATATTCATATTCCAACTTTCTTACAAATACATAAAAAATGATAAAATTATCCAATACAAATGCACCATACAGACCAAAATAAATAAAAAAAAGACAAGACACATAAATAATAATAATAATAATAATAATAAAATGTTTCTTTCGGATCCTATTTTCAGTTGACGCTACACTTCCTGATGATATTTTTTTTCTCTCAATTAGTCCTTCATTTTAAGGAAAAAGAAAGGATTCAGCACTGGAAGGAGGATTATTTTTTTTTCCTGAAATCTCCTCTCCCATTTTTTTTAAAGAGACGCAAAGCAAGAAAGCAGCAGTGTAAAATAAATAAATAAAAATAGAGAAAAGGGGGGGAGAGAAGATTGGAGATTGGCTATTGGCGACGGACCTCGTAATTCTGAACCATGGTCAAGTGATGAGGACGACACCTGAGCTAATTCCCCCTCTCCAATGTACCTCATCACACCAACGGGAAGACTTTGATCCTCTACAGATTTAACATGCATTGGCCTCTCTACACGGTGGTGCTAGGCTCGAACTGATGACACTCCGAGCACGAGGTCATGACCATAACTGCTAGGATACCATAGCATTGAAAAGATAGGGGAGAACATCACTAAAGAGGAAAACCTGCAAATTTATTTTACCTAGCTAATTACAAGAAAGAAACAGGCAAAGAACTTAAATAAAAAATATATAGCGTAGACTCTCAATTGGATCCTTTTTAATTATGTGTACAACTTTCAAAAAAAAGCAGGAGGAAAAATAAGTCATAAATATTTGTAAGAACACATAAGAGAAATAATCTTTTTTTTTGACATGGGACTTCTGAGAAAAACTATTATTCTTTGTTTAGCTATAAAATAATTACCACAATCAGTTTTAAACTTTCCAGACATTATAACGTAAAAATAGCATTGAAAAAAGCTTGTTTTAATAATTAGATTACACTTGTTTTTGTTTTAGCTATTTTTCGTTTCATTCTTGAGAAATTATCTTCAAGGGTATATTCAACAATATGAGTCACAATTGTACCCAAAAGCAAGCATCTTTCTCTAGAAACAGAAATAAAATCACGCCAATATAATGTAGGAACCGTGTTTTTAAATTTTAAAAATATTTTGTATGTTTAGTCTACAATAATAAGAACTCATAGCAATGTCAAAAAAATTATAATAGTTTTCGCCCCTGATGTTTCAAACGATTTACTTTTGTTAATCAGATAACCACATCTGTGTCTTTTTACAATAGGAAAATGACTTGATTATTTAATTTGCTGAATAAGCGTCTGCGTGTTCTTTCTTTCTTTCTTTTTTTTGTCAACTGTAAATAATACACTAAATCTGATATCAAAAATGGAAAATAAACTAAAAGAAGGGAAGAAACAAAATGAAGTCCCAATATTAAACGGAACATTCCATTGCCACACTGCTTTATGTCTGTAAAACTTTATTGTCCAAGTTCTGAAAGTTTTTAAAGAATCGCATACCATCTTTCCATTTTTATGCCATTATTTGTTTTCACATTCTTCCCAGTTTTTTTACATGAGTTAAATATTGGAATGCTAAAACCGGTAAAAGTTTCTTTAAAAAATGAAGAGCAGGTGGTCAAATTTACAAGATTTTTGACACGTTCAGAGTATATTCTAATAATAACAGTAATAATAATAAAACAGGGGCAATTTCAAAACTAAACTAAGAAGAAAGTTATATAATGTATTATCTTAAAGAAAATATAAGTATTAAATGAATTTTAACCTTTTTCACTTAAAGCATGTTCAGTTTGTAGAAAGGCTTTCTAAAAATATTTTGTTCAAACTAAAAATGTTTCGTTTTCTCTTTCCAGTTTTTGAAAAAGAAAAGATTCGTTAATCCTTTAACACTATCCATAAATATTGGCTTTCGATATATATATATTTATATATTGGTACACCGAGGTGACTCTTGTACATTAACTGTAACCATCATTCCGGCAGAAATGTTCGAGATCGAGTGGCCAGCGAGATGTAGCCGCCCATCCAGTACAGTGGATAGTGATGCTGACTGCGGTGTCGTAGGGCATGGGTTCGAATCCCGGAGAAGGCATGGATGTTTGTGTTGTAATCCTTCTTTCCTTTGTGATGTTTCACGTTTACTTCTATATAAGCCCCCGTGTTATGCTTTGTGGTGCATGGGGCTATACATGTTCTCAATAAAAAAAAAAAAATGATGTAGCACTGCGAAGAATTTTGGTGAGAATTCTTTAACTAATGTTAAGGGCAGAGCACAACCACACCTTTTTCTTCGTTTTACTTTCTTAAATGTTTGCGCCGTCCCTTTTTTTTAATAATTAAATGCTTTTAAATATAAAATGCGCCTTTATCTTGTTTTTAACCATTTATAAGGAGAAAACCCTCCCACCACACACACACAGACATATACAGACGGGTTCCGATTTAACGAACCCGTATTTAACGAATTTTTCTCTTTCCTCCATTAAAATGAAGGCAAAACTCTTCTATGAAGCGAATAATAAGCCCAAAATTTACGAATTATTTCAGCAGCTGGAAAATATATTTTTTATTATTTTGTATTCGAAAAAATTTTAATTTTTTTTCAAATGACTTATTTTTTTCGTCCGAAACACAAAAAGACTTTTCTTAAAAGCAGTAAATTTCAAAGGAAAGAGTTAAGACCATTATCAAACTAAACATTTGCAGATGAGTCATGAGTGTAACCTATCGTGTGAGTCTTGAATAGGACAGGAAATTCCTTTCGTATCTCATCCCAATCCACAACGCAAAGAATATTTCAAGATTTTAACGATAATGATACATTTGATGACGGACTGCCTATCCGTGCAATTTAAGTGGAGGAAATTGTTGATTGGTCGGAGCCGATTCTAATGCAGAAATTGACAATGAAACTTCTATCAAAACTGTTACATTTTTCTAATGTTTTACATTCTTTGGAAACTGTGAAAACATTCCTTTTGCAGCAGGATGCAAATGATGTAGCATTTTCTTCTCTCCATAAAGTCAAAAAATAGCTATTAGGAACCATAATTAGCCGTTGAATAAAGAGTATAACTTCTAACTACGGACATTTTTTGAGTAGTTGCTTACTGAATTTCCCAAAGGTAAATGGAAAAAAATTGTTTTGTTTTGACCCCGAATGAACGAACAAAATGTTCGGTCCCGATGTATTCGTTAAATCAAGATCCGACTATATGTACACTTGTGTCCAAAAGCTAAGCATAAATCATAAAATGCGAAAAACATGGAGTAAATATTCGTAAAATTATTCCAAATTTCTTGCGGATATTAATTGAGTGAAGAAGAAAACATTGGGTTTATGCAAAACTTTTCTGTCGACTACGTCCTGAGCGAAAAGCAGGCGCATGTCGAAACGTGGAGAAACCGATTCACGCAGCATAGGCGTCAGACAAGTTTCGTGCAACTGCTGTGCGAAGGAACGTTGTTAAACATCAAACAAGGTGAATGATGGCACAAAGACTCCAATTGGACATGTTTACGAGAGGAAGAATCGTTGGAATGCTGGAATCCTGACGATCACAAACCTAAGTTTCTCGAATTCTGAATGTGGACCAGTCTGTGATCTCAAGACTGTGACAGAGGTTTCAAAGAACGGGAGATGTTACCCGACAACCAGTATCAGGTCGACCAAGAGTCACAACCCCTCGCCAAGACCGATATCTGGTAATAAGTGCGCGACATCAGAGGGGCAGTACTGCCAGAGCACTGGGTTCGGCGCTCACAGTCGCCACAGGAATACAAATTTCAAGACAAATTGTTTACAGGAGACTCAATCATGCTGGCCTGTATGCCAAAAGACTAGCAGTTTGCATTCCCCTCACGTCTGCGCATAAACGCGCTCGTTTGAACTGGAGTTTGAAATATCAACATTAGAGTGTGGGAGAGTAGGCCAATGTGATGTTCAGTGACGAGTCCCGGTTTAGTCTGAGTAGTGATTCTCGGCGGGTAACGATATGGAGAGAACGTGGAACACGTTTTGAACCAAGAAACATAACGGAAAGACATCATTTTCCCTCAAGGGGAGTAATGATATGGGCAGGCATCATGATGGACGGCTGCACAAACCTCCATTTCTTTGACACGGGGTCTGTGACTGCTCAAAGATACAGAGACGAAGTTCTTGATCCTTATGTTCGCTTGTTTCGAGGTGCTGTCAGTCCTGACTTCATATTCATGGATGATAATGCACCATGTCACTGAGCGGTGCTGATTGATGACTTCCTTGAAACGGAAAACATTCAGCGCATGTCGTGGCCTGCGAACTCCCCTGATTTAAATCCTATCGAGCATGTATGAGATATGCTCGGGAGACAAATTGCAGCCCTTTCGCACCCACCAAGCTCCGTTACAGAACTAATGAGTGCTCTCCAAGAAGCTGGGAACCGTTTGAGCCCACAACTCATTTATCATCTCATAGCAAGTATGGTAAATCGTTGTGCAGCGTGCCTGGCTGTCAGAGGTGACCACACGCCTTATTAAACTGCAGCATCACTATTTTATCTAATGTTTTCTTTCATTTTTTCTTTAAAGTGTGAATCCTTGCTATGCTCAGTTTTCTTTCAAACTGCTACTTTGGATAATAAAATTAATTATTATCATTCTTTTGATTTGCTTCCTTTTTTTATTACCATTTTACACTCGCATATCACGTTTCCCGCCATTCTGATTTACAGTTCCTTCTTTATTCACATAATTATCAATTATGCTTAACTTTTGGACACCAGTGTATATATACATGTACATGCGTATATACTCTTCTGAAAAGTAAAGTTGCAATGTCATGAAGAAATGCACATAATCAAAAAAAGTTATACAATAAAGATAAGAAGACAACAAAATTTAAGCTTTTTTTAAGGTATCCGACTACCCTAAAATTGTGAATTTTGCCAAAAATTGACATATTTTCTATAACTTTATTTTATAGGCCATCTTATTAACTTTATAAAATTACCAAGTTTATTATTTTCCATTCACTAGAACAAAAAATACAAGTGCTTTCGTAAAAGCAGACGCCATTACTTTAAGCAAGATGTCATACATTAAAACGCGTTTTACCCGAAATGTGTTTTTCTGAAAATGTTCGAACGGGCACAGCGACTGCTGAAAAATTTTTGAAAATAATAAACTGAAATTTTTTGTGCGTGTTCCGTATAGTAATAGAAGTATTTTAACCTTCAGATTTATCAATCACTGCTTTATTGCAAAATTTACAGTCCCTTATGTGAATATAATCGTTGTTAATTTACGCAATTTCATATAATAGCTAAGATAATGGGCTTTAGTTTTTGCAAAAATATCTCTTATCCTGAAGGTCATTTCAAAAGTGAATAACATAGCAACTCATCAGAATTGAAAATTTGAAAATTTGTTCGTAAACTTTTGGTACAAAAAGGGCTCCGTTTATATTATTTTTTAAAATTTTACCCATTTTTTCCCATTTTAGTAATAATAATTTCTTTTTCTCTTCTTAATTTTAGCATATTTTTCTTAAAATGTACTAAACAAATCTAAAACCCCAAAAATATCCCCCATATATCCATTTTTTTCTTAAAAAAAAAAAAATCTGTCGCAAGTAGTCGGTTACCTTAAATGATGGATAGAAAATAATTCGACATCAAGGTAAAAATACAGTCAGCATCCATAGTTTTAGCGTACCAAATTTTATGCGTTATGATCTTTCCTATTTTTTATGATACATCCGTATAAATACCCTACTTTAACTAAACCGATGCTACTGCCCTTTGTCGACGGCAGTAACATCGGAGGAAACTTTCACAAAAACAAATTTGGAAAACTTTTTGGCAGATAAATGATTACGGCTCTTTTCTGGGTGACTTTTTATTGAGTCTCTTTCAAATAATTCATTGTAAAAAAATAAGATAAATAAGTCTATGATAGGATTTTTTTTTCATCCCGCGAACTTTACACTTCAAATATTTAATGTTTCAATGACTCAAACTAGTAGGTTTTTAAGAGGGCGAAACCTATTTTGGAAAATGAAAGAAAAAATATCTAACCAAAGTTCTTTGAAATAAATATAATGACTAAAAAAATATTGAAAGAAAAGTTTTTTAAAAATATTTTAAGACCTTTGAACAATTTTAATTAAAATATTCAGTTTAAGAGTGCGTAAAATGAATTAGTTTTAATTTACTTCAAGAGCTACTGTATACAGTATATGTTAATGTAAAATAAAGTCTGTTTAAATTTGTAAGTCGTATTATTTACCTTTAAAAAATGACATGGGCAATTTTCTGTTCCAAAAAGCAACCAATTTTCCAAAAAAGAAAGAAAGAAAATTAATGAAATATTTTGTGTAAGAGAGTATTGGAAAAATTAAATTCTTAAAGCGAACTATAAGGATCGCCGAAGAAAGAAAGAAAATTAGAATTTCCATGTTAAACAAAAATTTGCTTCAGAAAAAAAATATGTAAATTATGAATATTATAAGCTTTGTTTTCTTGGTGTGATTTTTCACGATTATATATAGTTACATCCGCTTTTATATTGTTTCCCTTCGTTATCTTTTTTATGTTTAGACCTTCCTTTTCAATAAAATTTATTTTTTGTGTAAAGCTACGTTTTTGAAATTTTAAATACATGCATATATTAAAAACTCACCGTAAAAGCCGATAATTTTTTGTTGAATTTTTTTTAAAGTTAAAAGTATGGGGGTCGGTTGATATACGGATCTGCGAAACTCGGAAAAAACGTAGTCTAAGAAAAACAGTTTTCTTAACATTTTCCATTCTCTATGTGCTAGTGACTTTAATTTGGTAGTTTTGGGTGTTTTGAAACGAATTTTTATTCTGAAAGAAAAAGAAGTCACATAAATCCTTCTAAGTCAGTGTCGAAATCCAAGTCTCCGAACAGTTCATTTGATTCACATTCACTCATTGAGATATCTGAATGTGGATGATCATCATGCTGTGAGTTTTTAATCCACAACATGAAACAGGTCGATGATCTCGTGCCGTATACTAGCTTCTCTTTCCGTTCATTTTTCAACAACAAAAATGACTTAAAAAGAAGAACTAGCACAGATAATACACAAGATAACAAACGAAAGGAAAAAAATGTGTAAGCTTCAGACAGGGTTAACAGAAATAAAATTATTGTCTTTGGCGTATGGCGTTTTACTTAACAGCAATTGGATTGGAAAAATACTCATCCATTTATTAACATTTTTGCCTTTAAGACAACATGTTTGAAAATTGCAAGGGTTTTTTTCAAGTCGGCTTAATTACAAATTTTGAATTTTAGGTAAATTTTTTAATAAAAAATGCATTTTCTAGGCTTATACACGGATTGACGATTATTCGGAAATAAACAGTATCTTAAAACTGGCTAGTGGAATATAATATGAACACTTAGTGTTCTATGTAATTTATTAAGAGAATGCATGGATTTATAAATTTTTTTAAATTAAAACGTATATTCTATACATAAGAAAATGTATTATTCTATACAAAAAGGGACAAATCTGTGTAGTACAATTCATGATTTTTAGAATAATAAAATATACCCATTGATTAAAATAACACACCCTTGCAGAATTTTACATTATGCCGAACATCATTTTCTTTTCCCTTTTTCACTTGTTTTAATGCGCAATATTCGTGGACTCAATTTTGTCAGTTCCTAAAAGAAAAGCTGTTTAATTCAATTTTTTCCAGGAAATTCAATAAAAGAGACTGACATATAACCGTAATATTTTATTAAAACGTACCCGAAAGTTGACTAATAAAATAGCTTCACTTTGTAAAAGAATAATGGGGAAAAAATATTATAATACATAAATATTTCTTTAGAATAAAATGCTTGGTAAAATTCATTTCAATATATAAACAAGACCCAATCGAAACACACATTTCACAAGTTTTCCTTTTTTTCCAACGAAAAAGAATTCTGTTCGGATGAAAAACCTTTCCCAGAATATGAGTAAAATAATTTAATGTTGTCAAGAAAAATAGTATTCTGTTTTTGTAATATACATAATGTAAAGAATATTGTTCTCTCTCTCTCTCTCTCTGTTCATAACCTCGGAGACTCAACTGAGAATTGTGATGCAATATTATTCTCATATGATACGTCCCATTAATTTAAATTCATGGGTTAAGAAAAATGAGAGACAACATTAAATTGTATTTAACAAACTGCAATTCACTTCTTTGGAAACTTTTTATCAAAATGAAAAACATATTCTTTTTAAAAATAGGAAGGACTTCGATCATAAATATATTTTAATAATTTTTAAACTCTTGATCTTTCACATGACTACAAATTGTTTTAAAGGAAAAACAGATATTTCTGCTTGGTTCTTGTTTTTCATTCTTTTATTTCTTTCTGGGAGTTAAAAAAACGTTATAATTTATTTTTCCCCTTTTCGCTTTTTGAATTAAGGCGGTTTTTCTCAATCAACTAATTCACTTAAAAGGAACATATGACATAAATAGAGGAAGGACTTACTGAAATAATTTGGCAGAATAATTGACTATATATATACAATCAAACCTCCATATTACGAACCTCTATATTGTGAATTTTTTTATATATTGAACTTTTTTCCTGTAACCAAGAACATTTCTTGATTTTCTTCGTAAAACATCCTCTTAATTGCGAAGTGCATTTTCTATATAAAGAACTTTTTCTCTTGTGTGTGTGTGATTCAATTTTTTTCTCCCTTTTTTCAAAAGTATTTCTGGACATTTCAAATTATTCTTTCTTTTAACTCATTTTATGGTGGTCATAAATCTTGAACTGGTTTTATTAGGTACTAGCTCGCCGAGAACAATAGAATTCTGGGGGTTTCATCCAAGAAGTGTAACCTTTTATCTCCATCATCCAGTTCACAGGAAACATCTTCAATATCCCTTTTCACCGTCAGTGGAGTTTTCTCGTATCCCCGTGTCCTTGAACTAGTCTCCGTTTATTTGTAGTGTTGATCAGTAGTACTGGTAACTTAGTTGATTGTAGCTCGAAAATGTCAAAACGTAAGTGCTTGAGCATCAAAGAAAAAAATTAATTCTTCAGGAAATGCATAAAGGTGCCAAGAAACTTTCATAGCAATTTTTCTATTTCTTTCTTTTTGATAGGTAAAATATTTTTAATAAATATTATTAATTTACAAAAAGGTGTGAATGATTACTTTTTTTAATATATAGAGTTTATAAATTTAAAATTTGTTTTATGTGGTTTATAAAGAAAATTGAAAGATGAGACTCTATAGATGAATTTTCCATATAACGAACTTTTTTTAGGGATTTAGTGACTTCGTTATGTAAAGGCCCGACTGTATATATATATATTAGGATAAAGATCGAAATTCTTTTTTTTCTTCAGAATTTTATAACCTACTTATGCCGGAAGATGAAGGAAAAAATAAAATTAAAAATTAATTTCTATGTTAAGCACTGTCACAAAGGGGACGAAGTTTAGGTATTTGAGAGTTTTTGAAGTGAAAACTTCTTTAGCGGCGTTGGGCACTTTTTGATAGAGGAAAATCTTATGGGTTCGCGTCACCGACATGCTCTGACTGGCGCATGCGCAGTGTGCTGTTCTCCTTAGACACTTTTTGGATGGGTGAAATACCGTGCGTTCGCGTCACCAACATGCTTATAGCAGTATATCTGTAGCTATACAGCTAACGTATAGTGCAGTGTATATCTTATAAGTGAAATTGAATGGATTTAGTGAAAAGTTCAATGTGTATTTTTTGTGCATTGCACGCTGCGATTCCGAGAATGGGCAATACATATTAATGGTTGCCGTTTATATTTCACCTGGAAAATCTATGAGATAGATACAACAATTTTTATTCGAAAATGTGATGATTTATACAAAAGAAGGTTCTGAAATACACGAAAAAAGATTTGGCGAAAAATATGATACTGTACCGATGATTTTAAATGGAGACTTCAATATTAACTTTGCAGATGATAAAATCTACCACTAATTGAATTTCTAAATGAAACACTTAATTTAAATATATCCAATGATCGAAAACTCAGATACACATTTTACAAAATATAAAACGGCGACCGGTGCGATTTTTACGCGATACTTAGATAAATTTGAATCAAACATTTTCCTTTCTTACTTCAGTTACCATAAGTCTATTGTATCTTTTTAGAACAAAATGAAATAATTGAAAGTACAAAAAGTCTACGTATTGGTGAAATTAATGATGGCAATGATGCAAACAATTAATATAATGTTAAAAATTAAGTACATTGAAATTTAAGTAAATACAAATACTATCCATAAATAATATGATTGTATATTAATTGTTATTTCAGTTGAATTGCATTTATATTTTGTCATGATCTTGTACAGCCCGTAATATATTTGAATAATAAAAAACCATATAAACATGCATTTAGTTGTTGCTCGGAGTGTCAATAGATGTGAAAACCAGATAGATGTTGATAATTTTAATTCAAACAGTATGAAATTTCAAATTTTAATACTAAAAGTTCTAAGTTTTCACTTCTATCGGTAGTCTCTATAACTGCCATTTTTTTAAGATATAAAGTAGAAGCAATTTTTTATTAAAGAAAAACAGGCATTTTAATACTTTTTTAACATTTATTGCAATGAAAGGATACCTACTGAATACTTACAGAAAAAAAAAGATATTATATCATATATATTATACTGGTTTTTTCTTAAATTAACTCCACCCTTCTTACGTCTTTGTAAATTTTTTACCTCAAGTTCTTCTAGAAAAACCACCAGCGTATTATTAAAAGACTCACTCTTTAGTGCAATCGATTGATATTTAAGTAGATCTTCAAGTATAATGTTTTCTTGATCTTCGAATGTTCAAAAATGTATTCCTTCATTTGAAGATCAATGACAATTCCATCCGTAATTTATATTTCAATAATTTTAATGTATAATTTAATCTCATTATTTTAGAAAGTATCCAATATATATATAAATGTGAAAATATAACACAGTCTATTTATATATAGTGCTTCGAAACAATACTTTTAGTTCATAGATTATCAAAGTTTCTTGCATGCATGATATTTGAAGAGCTTTGACTTCACCTTTATCTCCTACATACAGTTTATCTCTCTCTCATGCCAATTTTTATTTCATATAAACAAAGATTTTTTTCCGATTTAAATATTTATGCAATCAAAACAACTCTAAGTGAATGCCCTTGGAATTTGATGAATAATATCAATTTGTGTAGTTTGTCCACTTGTCTAATTATATAAAATAACGGAATTTGAATTTGTTTATTATGCATTCATTTTCAAGTTCAAAAGAATCACAACTAAATAGTAGCAATCAAACGTTTGCAGAAACAAGTGGAAAGTTGAGCAATTAACAAGTCTGCATAGATTTAATAGTATCACTTAAGTTGTTGTTAAAAATAGAAAACTTAACATAAATGTTCCTTCTTAAGAACCCTTAAGAACCATAAAGTTGCTTAGAATAAATAGTACTATGTAAAAAATACACAGTAATGTGCAGTTTTTTCGGATCAATGTGTCAATTCAATTTGAATCAATGATTAGTTTTATCAGGCGTTTTTTCATTTATTCAAATATACTTTATTATTAATGAAAATTATTATTGCCCAATAACGTATAACATGCGAGGAAACACAGAAATATATTATTACGCTACACCAGTACATCCCAAACTTTCAATATTTGTGACCCAATATTCAATTATAGTTTTCATCGCCCCCCCCTCTCCATACAATAACAATGCATTGAATTCAATAATACTGTACTTTGACGCTGAAATTGCAATACAACTTGAACCTCTTAAGTGCCCCGGTATATATAAACGTTCCGTTGAGCAAAAGTGTTAATTGTCCCGGATGTATGTGTGGATTTGCTTATTTATTCCTTTTCTCACCCCCTCCTCAATACATCACATGCGCCCGCCTTCTTGGAAAACGGTGGCCCTGGGAAGCGAATCCCGTAACTTTTAATCGGAAGGGGAAGAGATTAATTATAAACCACACAAAATATATCAAGAAAAGTGTTGGTTTTTGTGTATAATTTTATATATGACAAGCCCATGGGGTCATTGGTAATTATTAACTTGTCCTTAACTTAGTATTGTTATATATATATATATATATATATATAAATTAATTTAAAAATACATTGTGTGCAGAGTACTGATACATTTATAAGTGTATTATATATAATAAATACATATTTTATTTTTTATTATGTCAGAATGTATTTTGTTTGTTTACTTTTAGTAAATAATGTTTTTTAATCTTTTGTTTCGACTTTTCAATATACTTGCGTGCCCTCGTAGAATTATCACTCCCCCTCCCAGGGGAGCCCTCCGCAGTTTGAGAAACGCTGAGCTACACAGTAAACTGCAATAAGAATAAGCATATAGACCGCGAATGTTTCATCATTGGTGCCAATTGATTTGACAATTCTTTTTTTCCTTAACTATTCCCGTTTAAGTAATTACCTTCAATATGCGTTCTATTTTGACATTCTGTGTAAAAAATATAGATAAGGTTATAACAATCTCCAACTTCAAAATGGGGGGGGGGGTATGTTTCCCTTAGTCGTGCAATGTTTACATGGTATCACGTCTTTTATTTTATAACTATCTATATAAATTTAAAGTTATGGAAATAATACATAAAGAAATTAGCCTTTCCAGATATCGTAAAACATTAAGAATCAAAGACAAGCACACCTCAGCGAACTATTAGATGTACTCTTAAATGTGTCTCTCCCCTGATGGAAGTGAAGTAGTGTTTCATGAGACTAGTCAGTCAAAATGGCACAAAATGGCACGTGAGACACTTTTGTGGATATGTTAACTCTCTTTGGTTAATGTCACAGTTGAGAATGAGAGAATGAGAGAATATTAACGTCGCACTGATTAGCAACACGAGGGCTTTTGGCGACGGTCCGCGTATTTTGAACCATGGTCAAGTGACGCGGACGACACCTGAGCTGGCACCCCTCTCCTAACTACCACACCCACCAACGGGAGGACGTTTGAGCTCTCGACAGATTTAACGTGCATCGCCCCTACACGGCGGATCTTTAGTGGTACTAGGATCGAACTCATGACACGCTAGCCATGATCCGATGCCTAGACCACTCGGCCACCGCGGCCAATGTCACAGTTGAAGGATGGCATTGACAACTTCATTCTCCAATTGGATGGTGCACTACCACACTGTCCAGCCAACGAGAGTGATTATCTCGATAAACATTTACCTCACTAATGGATTTGACGAGTCGCAGCAATGGCTATCCAGAAGTTCTGCCAACTTTGTGATTTCTTCTGTAGGGATACGTAAAGGACAAGGTATTCGTCCCTCCTTTCTTGTTGATCAAGCAGAGCTGAAACGCGTATCACCGCCATATCAATGAACTTGATTCAGATACCTTAACACGAGTTTGAGCGGAACATGGATTATTGGCTCAATGTGTGTCGTGTGACTAAGGGCTTCCACATAGAACATCTATCACTGTCTCTGACAAAACTTTAAATGATCCCATACAATTCTGTTACAAATAACATATAGTATCTTAAATTGTTTTTGATTTACAGTGTATTGAAATTGTATATTTCTCAATGAATTACCCTGTATATTGATTTAATTAAATATAATAACTTATTCAATATCTACCTACACTGAAGAGCTACTTAATTAGGGATAGAAGGGGCTATGCAAAATGTGTAGTGCTGCACATCATTTAAATTGCGCGAGTAAGGGCGGTCTGTGGTAATTGCATATATCAGCCATACTGTGGTTGTTCTGAATTTGTTGTTGGAATTGCCAGTATGGGTAACCTGATTTAGACGCCTTCGATCACAAACAAATAGTAGGTGCGCGACGTATGGGCAATTCAATTTTCGAAACCGTCTCAGACGGCTAGGATTCTCTAGGTTGACAGTGTCAAGAGTATACCAAGAATACATGGATGATGGACAAAAACTAGTGATCAGGCAAACTGCAAAGGATAATTAGCCTTGACAGTGCGTGGGGAGAGACGGCTCAAGCGTATTGTGCGTAGCCAGCCAAGTTAAACATTAGCTCAAATTATCACCCAGGTGAATGACGATGCCAGTCGTACAGTCAGTAAATGGACTGTGCAACGCTCGCTTCACCGTATGGGTTTCGGGAGCCGTTGACCTACGAGACGAGAGTACCATTGCTCAATGATCGCCATCGGGCAGCATGTCTTGCCTGGGCAAGAGACCACAGAGAATGGAATGTAGTGGACTGGAAACGAGTAACATACACTGGTGTGCAAAATTAAGGACGAAGTCGAAAAATTAGCATATCAGCTGAACGAAGAGGCAGAGCGGACAGAAAGACCAATCAGGAGATTAAGTGAGGTGATGTACGGTAGCACATGCGCAGATATGCAGGTAGATGTAATGGGGGAGTGTCTGAGTAGTAAAGCATGTTGTCGGTGTAAGATTAGTATTTCTGGCAAAGAGATTGCACACCGTATAGCAGTTAAAATCACACCGAGTTGCTGCCTCAGCGAGAAATGGCGAATAATTAATCTGTTAGACGACATCTGGATGCTTTTACCCGAGGTCGAATCATTGGGAAAGGTCGCAGTGGTGACAAGTGTGGCTGCAGGCGCTTGGCTATCCGGGGGTTCAGTAGTGGTTGTCCACGAGGAACCACACCCGCAGATGACCGGTATATTGCCTTACAGGCCAGAAGAAAACAGGTGGCAGACAGCGGGAGAAATCGCTAGACACACGACACAGGCGACTGGACGACCGATATCGCGTTTTACCGTGGCCAAAAGACTGCACGGTGGTGGTCTATTTGCACGACGCCCTGTACGGTGTGTACCTCTAACGCCTGCCCATCGGAGAAGGCGTTCTCTGTGGTGCCGGGAATACCGGCATTGGAGAGACAATGAATGGGGACGAGTACTCTTTACAGATGAGAGCAGATTCAGTCTGAGTAGCGATTCTCATCGCATACTTATGTGGAGAGAGCGGGGAAGCCGCAATCATCCCTCGAACATCATTGAAAAGGACAGGTATGGAGGTGGCGGTGTTCTCGTTTGGGGAGATATCATGCTTGGTAGTCGTACAGACCTTCACATCTTCGACGCAGGTTAGTCAACGGGACCCGTTATTGTAATGAGATTCTTCTTCCATATGTGCGTCTTTTTAGAGGCGCTATGGGTCCGCAGTTCCTTTTCATGGACGACAATGCACCATGTCATCGCACAGTTGCTGCCGAACAGCTCTTAGAGAATGAGGATATTGAACGTATGGATTGCCGGCACGATCTCCGGATCTCAATCCCATTGAGCATGTATGGGATTTTCTAGGCAGACGCTTGGCAGCTCGTACCTTACCACCAGTAACGATTCCGGAGCTTCGATTGGAGCTGCAAGACGAATGGGCAGCAATGCCTCAACAACTCATTGTCACCCTCATTCTCAGCATGGGCAGACGCTGTGAAACCTGCCTAGCAGTCAGGGGAGATCATATCCCCTACTAAAGACCGGATATTTCTTGCTGGACACCCATCACAGGGATGTTTCGGCCTTCAGTCGCATTGCGATCCATGCTACTTTTTCAATAAAGCTTCTTTTTATCCCTCTGATTTCTCTTTTAGTAACTGATGCTTACATTACTCATGTCCTTACGTTTTGGGGATCTTACGGTATTAAATGTGTTGATTTGGAATGCTTTTGTACAAAGTTATATTGAAAAAACCGTCTCGTCCTTAATTTTTGCACACCAGTGTATATATATACTGAACTCGGTGGCGCAACAGCCCATGAGGGCCAAGGCCTGCTGTGCAAATCTCAGTTTTCTTGACTCAGGTTTCTTGAGGCGCTGGGGTGCATTTGCAGATGTTTCGGTCAAGTGTTCAGTCTGATGCGAAACCCCAATTTTCAGTTTACAAGCAAGCTTTGTACTCATTTTATCAACCCACTGACGGGATGAAGGGCTGAGTTGACCATGTCCAGCCGCGGATTCGAACCCCAGACCTGTGATGTGGAAGTGCGATGCACTACAACTCAGCCACTAGGTTTATATATATATAATATAAAAAACGTCTTTTTTCTTTCACAAATAAATTATTGTCCATGATTATCAACATGCGTTCGGAAATACACACATTTCGGTTTTTAAATAGAATTAAGTGAAACTGGAATGTAGACAATTGGCAAAAATATTCATTAAGGGTTAAGAGCAATTAAAAATCATAACCGATATGTGTGACGTCTTCAATGTAATTTGTTTCTAAACTTTCTCTGCAGAGAATCATATGCTGTTTGGCAATATCTGGGCAAGGGCAAGCAATCTAATGCGAGGGCGCCAACGCTGTGCGCTCGCACGCCAAGGTCTCACCTGCCAACACGTTCAATATGGTCAGTCCATGCACCGGGGCGCTATGCCCAACCATTACGTTCTTTCCAGGGACCGCGAAATGCAGTCAGGTGAGCCATTTTTTGTGATAACATCTGTTTTCGCTCTACAAATTGTTACAATGTGTTTTATATACCATTTATTTTTCGTTGCTTAACTAAATAATTATCTTTCAATATATTACAAATGCATGTATGATAAATTTAATACGGAATTTTTAATAATATCTGAACTACTCTAAATTTCTCATTAGTATTTCTTAAGAAAAGTGTGAATGGCCCTGCAAAAAAATTAGTTCATTTAAAACAAAAATGGATTCATTTAAATTTATCTGCAATCCCTTTCCTTAATTTATAGCTTCTTGCAAAAGACGACAGAGGCGAAAAAGTAAACATACATTTTTATATACTGATTTAATTAACATGAATATATATATTCCCCTTTTGATAAAATTTTAAATAACTATCAGTTATCTTATGATCAAAACTAGGACTTAAGTAACCTTTAAAAAGTGCTAAAGTTAACTTATAAAAGACTCAAAACACTTCGCATACAATTTGATTTAACGTTCTTTAAAAAGATTTTAAAACAATAAAAAAAATTGTCTTAAGTAATGTTTACTTATGAACTCAATCCAGTATATACGAATCTTTAGTTATATGAGGTAAATTGATATAATTTAATTAATTGTAAAATAATATTTTAAAAAATAAGCAAAGTAAGTTTTAATTTTATTTCTAAAAATACTCTTCTTGTCGTTCTTATAAGTTCTTTACAAACTTAGAGCTACTGAAATAATTGTGTAATTTTACTGTAGAATTTTTAGCTGTTCTTTTTGTAATATCTCCATTATTTTAACACTTAAAATTGAAAATCAATAAACTGTGACCTGTTTAAAAATTTAACTAAAATAGTACATATCATGTGACTTTTACTGGTATTTAAAAAAAAACAGAAATTAATATAAGAAATCATAATATTAATGCCTTGAGAAATTCTTAAGAGATGAATTTCAAAGTACCGGGAGTCCCATGAGTCCGTATATGCTTTAAAAATGCATAAAAATTTAAAGAATCAATGTATTCGAGTTCTGTGTGCGTAAAGTCATTCTCGTAAAAGGGGATTTTTTGGAGGATTGAGGAAAAAGAAGTTAGTTACATTTTCCTACTATAGATGACGCTGTATAGAAATAAGTACCCAGATATCTATTAAAACAATTTATTTAAAGGCAGAACATGTTTGCAATCATTCCACCACGCTAGCGCACTTGTTTTATGTGTCCTCCATCACCACAAATTACAGTCTCCAAGCGAGTGATAGCACCATTCACTACAGCATGTAGCATTTCCTGTTGGATGCAGGAAAATTCATGGCGAAGAGCATCCATCAATTCCACCAAAGAAAATTGGCTATTGCGATTAACTCGGGATTTAGCATAACCCTAGAGTCAAAAATGAACGGGTGTTAAGTACGGTGAGGGTGGTGGTCATTCATGTGTTAAGTGACGGCTGAGTACTCGTTCGTCAGTTAACGTTTTTTTAGGAACTATTTCACTTCTGTCCTAATATGAGGAGGAGCACCGTCTTTCATGAAGGTCACCTTATCCAGAACATTATGTTCCTACAAGCACGGTATCACTTATTTCGTTTGGTGTGGTGTGGTAGTTAGGAGAGGGGGTGCCAGCTCAGGTGTCGTCCTCATCACTTGACCATGGTTCAAAATCACAAGGTCCGTCGCTAAAAGCCCTCGTGTAGCTGAACAGTGCGACATTAATATTCACTCATTCATCACTTATCTCGTAACATTTCTAGGTAACGTTTCCATTCACTGAATCAGTCTTCCAGCCTAATTTTGCACAAGGCTCTTCAAAGAAAAAGCGATCCATAATTTCTAGAATTTTATAGAACTCTGATTTGAATATTTTTCCAAGATTTGCTTGAGTACAGTACCTTCTACCGTAGAACAATGTAATTAATTTATTTTTTCTCAACCAAAAAAAAATCCCCCTTCACGAGAATGACTTTTTCGCAAACCGTATTCAAGTATATCAATTTTTTAAAAATTTTTATGCTTTTTTTAAGTATTTATGGACTTCTGGGACACCCAGTGTATGGTTTTATATGCATTTTTTCTGGGATTGATAGAAATTACATTGTACACAATTTGTTTTTTTTTTTTTTTCCCCTATTAATGTATAAGCTATTTGTTTCCTATTATTTAATAAATGTTATAATTATTTATTGTATTTTTATTGGAATTCCTTATATGTATGTGCATTTCATGCTCAATATTTGATTTTATTAACATATAGTCATGTGTAATCCGAAGAAAATAAGCTCTTAATATTCATCTACTCCAAAGAATTTGTGTTGTTCAACTTTGATGTTTGTATAAGTTTTTGCCAGAATTGCATGGTTCACAAAGCATGAGATTTTTTAATGATTTCTTTTTGCATGAAAGGTATGTATTATATATAATAGCACGTTAATGCTTGCTTTTAATTTTGTTATGTTTTGTTTTCTAATTTAACAGGTTATATTTAATTTTATGGAAGTAGAATCACTTTTTGTGTTTTTATTATGTATTCATTTAATTTAAGCTCCCCAATCAGAGAAAGTCATTTTTTTCTCTCTGTTTATGGAAATGGGTTTTTATTCATTACTTCAATTATTTAATACATTTTCATTTCTTTACATATTTATTTGTTTTCTTTTGTTTCTTTCCTGGGCATTTGTTTATTTTCTTTTTTTTTTGCGATTGAGCAATTTTTCATTACATTTTCTTTCTATTTTAGTATTTATTCCCCTCCCACTGCATGAATATCAACAATTAATCAGGGAAAGAAATTCGATTTCTTTGCATTTGTTTTCTTTCTAGTATTTTCATGTTACTTTTGTATTTTTTTTTTCATTTTCTTCACTACACCTACACTATACAATACTGGAGTCAATTTCTTTGAAAGAAAGTACAAACTTCTTTAATACTTTTCTCTTGAGAGTGATGTGATCAAAATGCTAAATTAGCTTACATTTTCAAAAATAAATTCATAAAAATATATCTCATTCTTAGAGGGATTGGAAAACTGATTTTTTTTTCAAATTTTTATTAAAATAAGTTTCTGCAAAACCAGCTGTATACATTAAATTATTGAAATCATCTCTCCTAGTTAAAAAAAAAAAGCTTGGAACTTTCCTAGTAAAACAGATTTTTAATGAATAAGGAAATGTCTTCAATAAAAATCACAAATCTAATTTTATCAAAAATTATCTTTATTGAAGATAAAATAACACTTAGAGTGATACTTTTGTCAGAATACAGAAATATTTTAAAATTTTGGTAACAGATATTGATAGATATTTCCATACTGAACATAATATAATTATCCTAAAAAATTTTAATTGAAAAGGAAAACATTTTTGATAACAATAAAAACTTGTCTTTTCCCCCCTAAATATGTCAATAGTAACTTCTAAAATGCATATTTAACTACAACTTTTCATCGTTACTTTAATAGTGTACACTGTAGTATAAGTCTATAATACTTTTTCTATTCGTTTTGAATTTAGTTTTGCATTGCTAATATTCAAATATAAATTAGCAAAATTAGAAGGAATGCATAATTTCGTGCTTTTTGAATGCAAGAATTATTCAAAGTAACATCAAAGAAGCATTATATTACACAAACCTAATTAGTAAAAAATTATTTTAGATTTTGAACTACTAATCGTAAACTTATTAATCTAAATTAACGGTTATTAAAAGTAAATCTTAACGCATTTGCTGGACTCAAAACGTGATGAGTTCTAGAATGTTAAAAATCGGAGTCCCAAAATAAATTAATATTTATTTTTATCGGAGTGAGAAGTAATTGATTTTCACTTCCATCAATGTAAATAGTAAGAATATCATTTATAATTACTGTGCATTTCTCAGCCAAAGTAAACGAGATGGAATATGCGACTCTAAGAAATCATTGAATATCAGTCAGGAAACTAATTCATTTCATTTTCTTGCATCATGTCTGAATTCCTCATTTCTCCCAAAAGAGATGATACGGTTATTCTTAAAGTGGTCTGCATCGACCCCCAGGGGTCTGTGACAATCTGCAAGGGGTTCACGTAAGCGAAAAAAATAATTTGGGGGTCTATGAGGTGTAAATGGGGGTCTATGACAAGGGCTATCATTGAACTAGATCGTAAATTTAACTTTAAAAGAAAATTTAATCAAGTGGAAACCAGATTTTACCTATTTTAAATTTAATGAGGTTAATTTATAGTAATAAAGGAACAGCATAAATTTCATTAAATAAAGGATCCTTTCAGCATTTCTTTTCAAAATTAATCGAAAGCAATATAACATTAGAGGTTGCGAATTTCTCCATTTTTCACAGACAATCTGTCAGGACGTTCTAATCTACGTTCAGCATTTAAATGCCCTTTATTCAGACTTTTAAACTAGGCTTAAGAATGCTTTGACTACGGTAATACTACAGTGGACAATCAATTCATAGGATCACATTGAAAATAAAAATTTAATATTACAATAAGAACTGATAGGCACTAACGAAGATCTTAAAGTAAAATTTAGAAATGGATATATGCAATTTTGGCTTCAAAGAGACATAACTGTTATTTGTTCCAAATTATGGAATATAGTGAGAAAAATTTTAATTGTCTTTCCTAGTGAAGAGTTTCAGTGCGGTTGCCAATCTCCAAAACAGAAGAAAATCACCCACTCCATTCTAACAGTAAAGATTTAGGGTTAAACCTGACAAGACTGATACCAAATGTTGAATATTTGTTACTGAAGCACCAGATTCATCCCTCCTATTAAACCCATTTGTTTGTTGTTCAGTTATTTTATGTATTAATTCAATGTTAAACCAATTAACATATGCTTTGTAAGTTTTAAACAGTAAACGTCACTACAGTTAGAAATTTAATTCTTTTAAAGTAGGTAACTCTATACCAACTGTCGAAAAGACATTAAAGTTGATAAATTTGTAAAAATTCAATATTAGAGGTAAGAAGGGTTCACCTCCAACCGAAAAACATAGCAAGGGGTCTAAGATGCAAAAATGTTTGGGAACCTCTGAGATAATAGAAAGCATTTTGATCACATCTATCTTCTCTTTCCCTTCTGTCTCCCTTTCACTGCACCCTCTCTCTTAGCAGCTCCCTGTGCGTGAGCGACATGCACCTGCACGTGCCCCCTACCCCAGTGTGCCATCGCTCTCTACAGGGCTCCTCCGAGGATACCTCCCACCGCGGGAGCACCGCCTCCCTGGGTCTACACCTCTTGGGATCCTGGATCACACCGGTGTCCCTCACGGAGTATGCACACCTCACTTTCTCTTTCTTTCTCTTTTCTCTTTCTCTTCTTCCTTTTCGTAAGAGATGGGGAATAAAATTCTTTAAGGTTAATTTTCAAATACCTAGGTAACGTAATTCGTTCCACAAATTCCTACTGATGCTATACTGTTCGAATTTTGGGACAAACATCTTTTTTGTCTGAGTTGGTTTGTGGTTACCAGTTATGTCCCGCACCACCTCAAACCGGTTATATCTGCCCATAAGTAATGCGACGGATCGAGCTTGACTATAATTTACTATTCTGATTGGTTTTAGTACATAACTAGTTCAGTTGTGATTCTTTCAGTGTGGTAGTTGGTGGTTATAATGTTGCGTTCCACGTAACACTTGTTGCTTTTGCTTGCTCAGAGATGGATATTACTCCGAGGAAGTGTCCTAAGATAATCCATCTTAATCAACACACTTCTGTGATTGTGAGAGATATGGCTGGGATATAGTTAGCGTGGGAAAATCAAGTGTTTCATGAATTTTAAGAACTTTTCTAGATTCCTGACCGTATTCTCCAAAAAGAAAAGGAAAATGAGAGCTCAAATGGGAAATTACTCCAAGAATTGATAAAATTCTAAATAAAGAATTGCAAAATAAGACAAGTACACGGACCTACAAAGGGATTTATTGGAAAAGGGATTTAACTGAATGGAAAAGGGTTCTGGAAGTTAGCCATTAGGCATCAAGACCGAAGAAAAAGCAATTCCGAATCATGAAAAAACTTTCAACCATAGACCAAAAATACCGATCTTGGACTGTAAACGACTATAAAAAGGTGATTTTCAGTGATGAAACGCGTTTATTTGTTCAGGGATACAAATCCTGTGTACTTAGATGAAATGAAGGTGAAACTCTGCTGTCAGACCATATCCAACAGACTGTAAAACACCCTTCTAAACGGATGTTTTTTTTTGGGGGGGGAGCTCTCAACAAATGGTAATAGAAGCTTACAACCCTTTAAAGGCATGATAAATTTTGTAAAATGCATAGAAATATTACCCAGTAAAATTGTTCCATCCATGTAAACATTCGACGGAACATTTAAACATGATTTGGCTTCTTGTCCCAATTCGACATTGGTCCAGACTTTTATGCACGAAAATAAAATAAAAGTGCTTAATTGGCCTGATTCTTCACCAGATCTAAATCCTATTGAAAATTTATTGATATATTCTCAAGAATCGTTCAGCTAAGATAAGTTGCTTGACAACAGAACAAACAATAAAAAGTGCTATACAAATGTAGTTCCACGACGATAAAGTTAAGAACATATGCGCTACATTAGAGAAGTCAATACCAAGACGAGTTGAGAAGGTCATTTCTGCTACAGAAGGACATACTTCGTACTAATATAGATTTTTTTCTGTCTACTTAAAATATGTAATGATTAAAAGCTAGAGTCTTAGGAAAAGTCGTTTTTTACCATTTCTCCCAATTAATTCGAACAGTATAGTATTTATTTTGCGTGTAAGAAAAATTTCAATCCACTTTTTTACCTTTTTTTATGAATAACAGTGGGAATCATATAATTGTGTAAGGTTTTATATTGGATCCTTTTGCTTGATAATATTGTTTTGTTGGTTTGTGATATAAATAACCACACTAATCAGTTGATCAGCTTAACCATCGTATTCACTGCTAACTGAACTGGGTTATGAAACCTGGAGTTAAGTAACCGAGGTTAAGTGAAAACAAACCATCGGATAAAACTTCATTTCACCACTATTTTTTTTACTCTGGTTACTCAACCACGAGTTTGAAATCTTGTTGAACAAAATAAATCCCGTGATTGCGTAAGTGCAGGTCAATCTAACTCAACTTTAAGCCGAATCAAAGTTTCCAAACCTTACTTGCCATGGTGAAATAAACCTTGTCGTAACTCCGTTTTCTTTCTTTCTTTGACGGCCGTAACACCAAATGCAGAATACAGCGGTAAGTTAGCGTGTTTGAGCTACATGCTTGAACTTTCCATAGTTTACCACAGCATGCATGTTAAGTATCGGTAATTTGAGTGACTTTTGGCAGTGAACTACACATCGAACTACACTACTTTTTATGAAATTACGCTAGTCATTAGGTTCTCGTTAATAATTTAATAAATTAATGCACAAACGAATATTCCCTCTAAGTAACTATGTTTTTTACCATTTTGATCTTCAACATTTTGTTTGTACCTTTTTCTGTTAATTTGCATAATAAAGATCTAATCAAACGTGTTCATAATCAGATGGTATGACTAGGGATTGCAATATCGGACCAAACGTTCATTACTGGTATTCAGTATTTTGTAGATCTTAATACCGGTAGTAGAAATTTTAGAAGAAAGAAAATACAGATGTTTCTTTGTTTTATTTTCCAGTTTTATTAGAGAGAGTAAATATCACAAAAAATAAATATGTAATTTTAAAAATTTTAACAGATATCTTATTTATTTAAACCACAAAAAAGTGTAAATATCTCTATTCAGTCTGTTGTACTATTACAAATTTTGGAAATGTGATCTTAAAAAACATAATGCATTAACTGTACTGTCATTACGCCTGGAAAATAATTATGAGCAAAAATTACCAGCTGTCGAAAACGCTCTTTCGGCATCTACGCTAGTTGTGGTATTGTTAGCAATGCACTTTTTCCAAGTATTTACCTCTAAATCTCTCATCAAATAAATCGATTTCTCGTCGGATAGTTTTGAATATAGCTGATTTCTGTATTGTTTTTTGGTTTGTCGAAATATTTTTACTAATCGTTTTTTCTAATTCTTGTTCAAAAAACGATTCCTTTTCACTATCGACATTGGTGTCATAATCACATCTTCGATAACTACCGAATCCTTCTGAATGTAGATAAGGTTTGTGGGTAAAAAAAAATTTAATAAATTTTACTATAAACTTGATCAAGTGTGAATTAGTTAGTCTCTTTACCATTTTCATTTTTAAAATTATGAAGGTATGCAAATACAATGCGAATTACAAACTCCCCAATTTAAAACATTGAATTATTACGCATTCTTTCTTCACAACTGCAACCTTGTTTTCACAGATACGAATATCAGACTACGAATCCTGCGCGTGTGCAGTATCGGTCTGAGCTGTAATAGAATAGTTTTGACCCACCTCCTTGGATAGTTCACATATTTTATCTCTTCTCTTGATTGTACGATGCAACTATATATTCATAGTCTAATTAATTTCGCCCGTTAGTGAGACATAAAAACAAAAACGTATACTATTTTGCTAGGTTTTGGCGATCTCTGAACATATAGTAGAGACAATTTAAAAAATTTCTAGTGAATACCGGTATTTAAGCTTGTGAATACCGGCATTAAAAAATTGTACAAAAAGCTCGAAACACTGGTATTCGGTTTCCCGATATACCGGTATTGCAATCCGTAGGTATGACTATGATGAAGTGATAGACGCGCACTTGTGTGTATTTTTCTGCATCATCTATACTTTAGAACAGGTGCATGGTATACTTTACACTAACCATATCATACAAGTAAAGCACTGTCGTGTGGATAGGCGTTTAAGAGCTGCTTTGTATTTCTTGAAGAAATGAAGAAAAGAAAAATTTAAAAAGAAACACCCAAAAAACTCTTGGAAAATATAAATATAATTGTGCAAAAAATAGTCCGATCCGAAGTGTTATTTAGTCAATTTGAGAAACAGAAAATAAAGATGTGTGTATATCACAGTAAAACAGTTGATAACTATTTTTTTTTAAAAAAAAAGGGGGGGTCTATTTAATTTCGAAAAAGGGGAAAAAGATCAAATTGCTCTTTTTGTTCCCCATCTCTAATTTTCTTCCTCAGCATGCACATCAGAAAAAAATTCTCTTTAGTCAAACACGATAGCTTTTCACTTTTTCTTTTAAACGTGTAAAAAACATTAATGCCATTCGTTTTAAATTTTTATTATTGGCTCCATGTATCTGGTATGAATAAGTACTCTGGGTACAAGTTATAGCTAGCATTGAAAAAGTAACGTATTTACTGTTTGATTCTGCATTCTTACAAAACTTCACAAACATCTGTTCTATTGAAGATGTATAAAAATTATTTATTATTTAACAACTTACACAAAAATTAAAAATTTATTAATTTTTTTCGTAATGCTTTTATTGTGTGGCTCTCATAATTGGGTTGTTTTATGAAATATTTAGGACAATTTTAATCTTTCTTGATATTCGAAATTCTTAAGATATCCGTCTACTTGCGACAACTTTATTTTTAAAAGAATGGGGATATGGGGATTTTTTTTTGTTGTTTTTAGATTTGCTTGGAACATTTTTTTAAAAAATATGCTAAAATTAAGAAGAGAAAAAGAAATTATATTGTTACTAAAATGGGGGGGAAATGGGTAAAAATTTACAAAAAATTAACATAAACACGGCCCATTCTGTACCAAAAATTTATGAACAGTTTTTCAATTTTGATGTGTTGCTATGTTATTCATTTTTGGAAATGACCTTTAGGATAAGAGATATTTCAATTTTTATAAAAACTAGAGCACTTTATCTTAGTTATTATATAAAATTGCTTAAAAAAACAATGATTATGTTAACATAAGG
Source organism: Trichonephila clavata (assembly GCA_019973975.1). Lineage (NCBI taxonomy): Eukaryota > Metazoa > Arthropoda > Arachnida > Araneae > Nephilidae > Trichonephila > Trichonephila clavata. The sequence continues at coordinate 207,724 of BMAO01019313.1, forward strand.
GACTGTAAATTTTGTAATAAAACAGTGATTGATAAATCTTAAGGTTAAACCCTTCTACTATTATACAGAACATACACAAAAAATGTCAGTCAATTATGTTCAAAACTTTTTGAGCAATCGCTGTCCCTGTTTGAGCATTTTAAATAAAAGACACATTTCGAGTAAAACGCATTTTAAAATATGACATCTTGCTTAAAGTAACGGCATCTGCTTTTACTAAAACACTTGTAGTCTTTGTTCTAGTGAACGGAAAATAATAAACTTGTTATTTTTATACAGCTAATAAAATGGCCTATAAAATAAAATTGTCAAAATTCACAATTTTACGGTAGTCGGATACCTTAAGAGCTTACCTTTTATAGCCTGTTCGGATAATTAGTTGTTTTCAATACTTAATATTCTGAGTGTATCATTTCTGCTATAATCTGTTTTATATTTATTTCATTTTTTATTGTTTTTTTAAAAAAAAATTCTTATGGGTATTTTCTGACACTGAAAACGTTTGTGGTCATTTTTAAAAGACTGTAATTTTCAAATGCTATTCTCTTTTGTTCATAAAGTAATAAAAGCAATTAATAAATAAAGCTGTAATCAATTGATTTATTAAAACGATTGAATTAAAATAATATAAACTTTTTTGAGTCGTTCTATTGATTCTAAATTTAAGTCTTAAACATAGATGCTAATTCTTGTGCTTGGTAGGTTACTATCAATTGCAGACTACAAACTTTTTAGACCAATGCTTTCTATAACTGGTGCTGTTTCGGGTATTTGTTCCATAAAAGTTAATTCAGTTGCATTTACCAAAGGAAAGAGATTAGTAATGTGTTGATTACTCCAAAGTGATTTGAAGTTGATTAACAATTAAAATGTGTCTGTGTGTATGCAATTAGTAACTAGTGTGTTAATTTTTAACCTGTACCTAATTGTTAAACCTTTGTATCGAGAATGTTTATATGCATTAAAATAATTATACATTTTGCATGAATTTCAAAACTATAATTTTTATTTTTTGTTGTATATGTTACCGTTAAAATATGAAATCCATTCTTTCATAGAAAAAGTAGGTATTTCATAAAATAACTAGACAAGACATTTAAAGTATATAAAATTATTGAATTCTACAATTGAACCAGGTATTCTATAGAAAAACGTTTACTTAATCGACAAGTTCTCGAAAGTTCGAATCGAAAGTTACTCTCGAAAGTTCTTTGAACCGGTTCTAGCTGCTTTAGTCCGAGGATTTTTCCAATTAGGAACTAGAGATGGCCGAATAAAACAATTGTACTTTAGATATCAATTCAGTATACATCAGTGAGAATTAATTTCCATTGAAGAAGGTCCAAATATTGACACAATGTTTCGATCTGCTGCAACAGCTCAAAGTTGCGGTATTGAACAAGGATTTAAAAAGTCCTCATGTAAAAAAGTGTAATGGTAAAAAGGTGCTTGTTTCAAAAATAATAAACAGTTCAATCCAAGGTGTCATCACAGCAATCCTTATGAAAAAATAATGAAAAGTAAAATAAAAGTATCTCATAAAATTTAAATTAATATTCTCTTGCATTTTTGTTTAAAAATGTTTACTCAATGTTTTTATGAAGCAATAGTTTTTCTTCCCACCATGTATTTTTGTTGATAATATTGAAATATAATCTACTTTTTGGAGCATATTCTTTTTTCCCCCTTTCTGTTTAACTAATGTTAGCACAATATGAGCATTAATAAATTATATTATCTGCTTTCCCTTATTATTTATCAATTATTTATCCACAGAACAGATCAAATGTTTTTTTTTTCGAGAGATTTTAGCTCTTTATGATCAATAAGTTTATAAAATATCTTTGAAATTGTTTAGTTTTCACTTTAACGATCTATCCTTAGTTACTTCATAGAATACCTAACCATTTCATAGAGTTAAGGCAAAATATGAAATTTGTCATCTGTTATATACTTTAACTGACTTGTCTAGTTATTTCATGAAATACCTAGTTATTCTGTAAATAACTGAATTACACACTTTAACGGTAACACATATATTAATAACCATATGAATATTTTTTGTGTTTTCGTATTAAATGTTTTATTTGTAAAAGTATTATGAATGAAAAATGTTAAGACCATAGATTTGTAGATTTATGTGTTTACTTGGTTCATAGAAGTTAGTGAGTGACTAATATTTTTTTCTAAAAATAACATTATCGGGGATGTTGTCCTTACGTCGAATTTTAATATCCTTATGAATCTGTAAAGTACACCCCAACATTGCGTGGGTTCCCATGGATTCTAGGAAACCCAAAGCCTGACTGACGCCAAGTACATATTTGATCTTTGGGCCCAAAACCTGACTTTGCCGGGAGCCCTAAAAGTCTCTGTTATGCCACTGTATTTCAATATATATAAGCTGTTATAAAAACGATTACAATGCTGGGATCAAATCATGTATAATAATATATCTCTTTGTTAAAAAACTATAAGATTAACCTTTTAAGAGTTTTGTTTAAAACAGCAATGTGTGTGAAGATGAAACAATCTAAATTAAAGATAATTTTATAATTAATAATTAACGCAAATATTTATGCCCATGTCGGAAAAAAGTATTATTGTAAACTCTCTTGCTGGCATTATTTGACTTAATTGTTCATTTCAATTCAAACTTAAGGTTAAACTTTCTTTTACTGAATTTTTCATTGCGCGTTATGCGAACTTAAGAATATACGATATGTTCGTGTACACAACGTTTGGTCTTGGATCATTGAAAAATTGAAAAATTCTGATGTGTGTATAGAGAAGAAAGTGAAAAAGTGACCTCAACGGGGCCATATTTTAAAGACTATGTGAATGGTTTAATTTTCTTTTCTTTTTTCCTTCTGAAGATCTTGATCAAATCGTATTCTTTCTGCTGAAACTAGAGATAAATTACTAGTCTGTCGCTTAAATATGATAATTTGGGTAAAATCCTAGTTTAGCCTCTTTGTTTTGTGTGTGGAAAGGAAATGGGGCGCTTTTGAAATGGAATCTGAGGAAAACATGCTTTCCTAAATGGCTTAAAAAAGAAAAACTTAAAAGGGGAGGGGTTTCTAAAAAAATACAACAGGGGGGGGACATAGGAAATTCATGCTTTAGGTTGATTTAAGTTAAAATCTCCCTTTCTCTGTAACGCGCGTATATTCTTTCAAAATTTTGGACAATTATTCCCAAAATCCAAACAGTTATCAAGCACTTGTTTCCTTTCATTTTAATTCAAAAGTAGAAAAAAAAAGAAGAAAAACATGGTATAAGGACTTCTAGAAGAAAGACTTGTCTCTTCACTTTCTGCTATTTGTATCTCAAACATTCTAGACAAACCAGTGCTTTCCTATAACAAATCTTTTAAGTCGATCGTTGTGTCACTCATACGAAGGATAGAAAAACCCAGTACAGTTGAATCTTAGTAGATTTTCTATTTCCTACCAGTTGGCAGAGTTACTAACTTTCCAAGGAAACCCCACAAAAATTGGTGTCACCAAATCAGAGGACTAAAACAGGATCCAACCAATAGCTCAGCAATTTTTTTATTCTTCGAAATGCAGTGTGTTCTGTTTAAAGTTTGTTTTAATTATTCTGTATAAGCATGTAAATCCCTTTAATGGTTTGATTCTTTGTAACTTCCTACGCATCAGTAAGCATAAAGAAAGATCTCGGACAACATCCCTGAAAATACTTAGATCCTTGACTATTCCTTAACCACTTCAGTGCCATCCTAACACGCCCCTCCCCGCCCACAGCCCGTCTTCCGAGGAATCGGACGAGCGGACGCAGCCCCCAACTCCGCCCCCTCGGCACTTCCTGCGGAAGAGCGGGGGCTCCTTCCGTCTGCCCTGTCTCACCAAGCAGACCAGCCATGAGAAACCCATCCTGGTCTGCTCTGCATCCGCGGGTGAATCCCCGCCTCCCAGTGGTGATCGTACCCTCATGAGCCGTATCGCTGCATCCCTCAGGTTCTCACCCTTACCAGTGATGGCTGTCGCCGGCGTCAACACTGAAGAGGACCCCTCATTATCTCCCGTCGACAGACGCAATCACGTGCCCCTGCACCGAGCTTCCTACCATGGTAAGTAACCTCTGATTATCGTTACCAGAAATATTGTATTCATTATTCACCATATTCATTATCATAGCAATGTTGTATTCACCATTCATCATAATCATGGAAATGTCGTACTCCTCGTGTTCATCCTCATTGAAATTTCGGAATCATTATTCATCATATTCATCCTCACTGAAATGTTGGAATCATTATTCATCGTGTTCATCCTCATTGAAATTTTGGAATCATTATTCATCGTGTTCATCCTCATTGAAATTTTGGAATCATTATTAATCGTGTTCATCCTCACTGAAATGTTGGATTCATTATTCATAGTGTTCATCCTCATTGAAATTTTGGAATCATTATTCATCGTGTTCATCCTCATTGAAATGTTGGAATCATTATTCATAATGTTCATCCTCATTGAAATTTTGGAATCATTATTAATCGTGTTCATCCTCACTGAAATGTTGGATTCATTATTCCTCGCGTTCATCCTCATTGAAATGTTGGATTCATTGTTCATCGTGTTCATCCTCATTGAAATGTTGAATTGCTTATCACAGAAATTTCGGATTCATTAATCATGTTCATCATCGTAAAAATGCCTCTACATTTTTTCAAATCTAATTCCTACTTCTGATTCCAAGATACTAAACACATTTTTAAATGGTACTGTTTTGGTTAAAAAGGCTAAGTTTCTTAACAATGTTATTTTTACGCAAAAGCCAGGAAATTAAACTCGTTTTTCAACATGTATGCATCTCAGCTTCTAAGTTCCAACCTCATCAATATATGCCATCTGATTTATTAACCATTCCAGCACGAACCGTTTGGACGTTCCTGTCGTCGTCGTAGCACTGGCGTCCAAAATGCTACTTTAAGTGCGAGACAAATGATAATCAATGGGTATTAGGTCTGAGTAGTCCGGTATTGGGTGATTAGAGTTTCTTCTCTCATGAGATATAATAAGAACATAGTTTCAGTCAACCATAAGTATTCAAACTTTATCCTGAAGTAAAATAATTCATCTTCACATGACACGATTGTTCGACTCAGTTTCTTTAAGATCTCAGAATACGTATCTACACCTTCTGGGTCACCTCAAGACATAAAATCTACAACCTATTCCATGCCTGTCTTAAAACAACGAGATTGACAAGCCTTTTTGAAGCAAATAACTCCCAAGGAAAGTCAAAGCACTTCCTAAGCATTTCGCTGTATTTGTAACTCAGCATGTTCGGAACTCAGTGTAAGCTCAACATGCGGTAGTGTACCTGTAAGCATTCAGCCACAAGGTCATCGAGAATACTTCTTAAAACTTGTGGAAACTTACTAAATAATGATGAAATCTTACACTGTCTGCTTTCTGGAACTTTTATCTCGTTTGCCATCCATTGCAGAACTCTTTTTCCAAGCACTTAATTAATCTTTCTATGAATTCGGTTTTTTTCACATGTCTTGGATTTAATCCTTTAACACTAGAATGTTCGTCGGCGTTTATTGGACACCAGAGCCTGTTTAGTTTGTTCTTTCTGCATTTTTGCAGGGAATTCTGAAAACTTTTCGTGATTTTTAATCTTTTTCCATGGTGATTACACAGAAATTTTGTGATTCTAAGTTAATTAGGAGAGATGCTACAACAAAGTATACCTAGAACGTCCACTGGTGTCTTTTCGACACCAAGGCAATTTATCATTATACAACCTCTGACAATAAAGTTCGGTGAATAGTCCTGTAACATTAACGCAGATGAAATATTAACGAAAGTTACCTTACTGTCCTTCGAAATAGCCACCTCCCATAACTATGCACAACTGAAATCTGCTATACATGTCCTGGAAACTTTGTAAGAAGTCTTCTTTTGAGATGGAGTTCAAAAGTCTCGTCACGTTTCGTTGGATGCTAGAAATATCGACAAATATCTTTCCTTTCAAAGTGAGTTTGAGTCATGGGAATATTAATAAGTCTGGAGGATTGAAATCTGGCGAGAATGGTGGATGTTCAATTTGCACCACCTCCTTTTTTTTGCCAGGAACTGTTTGACGATATTGGCTGTGTGAGAATGAGCATTGTCATGAACAAAAAACCATGAACCTTGTATGTACTAGGGTCGTAATTTACGTTGACGTTTCATGAAACGGGTCAAAATTTCAATGTTCTTTGCAGCATTCATAATCCAGCTGTCATGCGCACAGTTAATCTCCGATCTTTCGTGATTAATTTTCTCACTTTCTCAATGTTTTCGTCACTGATGGAGGTCGCCTGTTCTTCGCTACGGGGTTTGTCAGAAACACTTTCCCGGCCTTTTTGAAAACGGGCGAACCACTCGTACACACTATTTTTAATTGGCTTCACACTGGCTATTTTTTCCTAATTTTCTCACGGAATCTTTTTAGTCCTTTAATATGATAGTGTTGATTAACAGTCTGTTCACTGGGAACCCACTCAATCATTATATTTTCTTTAAAGTCGAAGACAATTAACATTAACTTGAATTTTAAGCCCAGCACGTTTATCATCTTCCACACTGTCTCTTCCTCCTGAAAAACCATTTATGTGATTCAAACACATGCCATTCACATTTGAAATGTTTCTGTGGCTGATTGCTTCTTAAGAAACTTGATTTTGATTCGCAGTTCGGTTTTTTCATTACACGTAAAATGCAGTTGCACACGTTCCCTCAATGATGAAGTACTCCTAATTGGCGCGATCAGTTATGTCGAAACTGACCACATGGATGGAGGAGATGTGTCAGATAACTTCACCAAAACAGTTTTTGCCAAATAAACTCTTTTTTTTTTCAAGCTACACACTTAATCTCGGTTGTTGTTGCTTTTTTGCCAAACCTTGTATATATTTTTGAAAAAATCAATTTTCTGTAATCTTATTCCAGTTCAAGTAAACTTATACTTTCCAGGGCACAGCAAGTATGTACCTGAAATGAATGGTGTTGAAATTCCAAATAATATGCAAAAATACAATCCTGATGAAAGAGTTATTGGCAGCGCCGAAAATCTTGTTGGGAGGGTTAGTATTGTATTTTTCTTTTCATGTTTCATTTTTGTTATTTAATTTATTTACGGGATTTCATTTTAACACCCTTTAATTTCCTCTTTTTCCTTAAAACTAAATAATTGCCGAGGAATCACGTATTAACAAGCTTTTATTTATTATGAATTGAATACATACTAACAAGAAATTTTCAAGTAGATGTCAATTGGACAATGGAAAGAAATAAAAAGAGAGAAAAACACATGGTCGATTTTTGCTAGTGTCACTGAATGATTAAGAGGAATACCATTTTTGGCTTCATGAGTGCATATGGTAATGGAAAAAATTATTTTCATTAGGTTCTAAAGAGAGGGACTGTCTGGTAGTAGCCTAAAGATACCTATATCTATTATTTAAGAAAACAAATATTGATTATCATTGAGCCTAGATGAATGAATTCGTATTATTTTCTACAGTATTGAAAGTATTTCAGGAAAAGTTTGGCTTTAGCATTGGGTTGGGTGAGAGCACTTAATTCTTTCGAGCCTTTATCACCTTTCATGACTTTAAAAATGCTTTCTATTGCCCTTTTTAATAATATATTATTCAAAATTAAAAATATAACTATTGTAAATTAAGTATATAAAAGTTACATTTATGTGAATAAAAATTGCATTTAGAATTAAAAATTAAAAGTGGATAACGAAAACCATGACTAAAATAAATTTCGTAATAGGAGTGGGTAGGGTAAGCCTAGCCAATCCGGTTGTTGTACAGAAATCCGAGTTAGAGAGACAAATTTTGGATGTGAAAAGCTAGATTGAGTTGGTATCGAGTGGAGCTTTTGTGATTGGCTGACCAGAAAAATCAGCTAATTTTACATTTAAGTCTGGTTGGGAAGCTCGACCAATCAGTGAGTTATGAGTTCGAGCAAGTTTAGCTGCAAAACTAGAGAGAATTTCAGTCGAAATAAAAAGAATAATTAATTAATAAGAATATTTACTATGAATTTAAATAAAGGTAAGGTCAATTAAGACAGATCTTGTTCTTCCATTAATTTCATTTTAGATCAAAATGAATTATTAAGTATTAGTTAAATCAATGCATGTGTTAATAATGATTATCAGATCCTGTTCTACAAATTTGTATTGTCTTTTTACGAGTTGGGCTGCCACATTCCAGAGGGATGCAGATTGAGTTTAAGTGGGACGAAGCACTTGCTAAAACAAATTTTGGAATGATGAAGGTGTGTCAGTGAGTGAGATGTTGAATAAATCCTCTGTTCCAAGATTTTTCAGTTGGCAATTTATGTTTTTGCATCACTTTAATTTATTGTCTAAATATAACCCAAGGTGGCGAACATCAGAGAACGAACTTATGGTCACGAACTCGTGAGTTAGAGTCCTGAAGACCTGCCATGTAGAAGGGCTGCATGCTAAATCCACCGTGGATCAATGTCGTCTCATTGGTGTTGTATAGAAGTTTCTGAGTGTGAGGTTCCAGGTCATGTGTCTTCCTCATCACTTGACAGAGGTTCAAGATAATGAGATCCCATCACAAATAACATTCACGTTTCTTAGCCCTTTCGGAACGAACGTCGCACCCGTGCGCCAGCACGAAACACCGCCAGAAGACGAATGTCGCATATCTGAGCCAGCGTATTTCTTCCTCACAGGCCTAGTGACTCACCGATGTGCCAGGGATCTGGAACGTTTTTTAAGCTCAGAGCTTTTTTTGGCAATAGATGGCATTCTATGTCCATAAGATTCGAAATACATGGAAATCTGACCTTCTACTCGAAATGAGAGAAATATTACTCATTTACATGAGTTTTTTTGTTTTATAAACATAAGAGGAAAGGAATGTTTCCGAATTGAGTACTTTACGACTAGTTCTTGAAATGAACATGTGGTCTTTGTTTATAGTGAAGTTGAGAAATTTATTTTCGCTGAAGCATTTGATTTGGATTTTCAGTCTTGTTTTTTATGGATAATTAGATCTGGTAGACAAAATTTGTCTTTTTTTTCTTACTTTTTTTACAAGGTCGACTTTTCCAAATGCTTACAATAGAATGTTTTAAAACTTGTACTTAAACGAAAAATGGCTGAAGTAAATAAAGTATATTAATACGAAATATTTGAAGCATATGCCGTTCGTATAATATACAGAATAATATTGAGCAATGCGTTTATATTTCGGTATTTTTATGAATTTAGGCTTAACTACACAAAATCCTCCGGCCTTTGAGTAACACTCGCGATAGAAACCTCCGGCCCTGGCAGTACGCACGCGTTTGCGTCCTTCGTCCCGAAAGGGTTAGTGAAAGAAATCAATCAACGAGCATCAGAAACCCATTCCATTGTTTTCTCAAACAAAAATAGATCTTGTGTGAGCTTGATGCATGCTGATCTTCTAAAAATGATGGCATTATACTATTTATGATTATTGCAATCATCCATTGCACCTTTTAATATTATTATACTTTTGAATTTCTTTCAGGAATGTTGATTTTTGATTTTCTCACAATACATAAATGTAACCTACTTTTCCTTAAGAGACCCTCTCACTATTTCCTTATAATGCCCGTCGGTTTTTCTAGTGGGATACTGATTCCATAGAATATTTAGTAAAAGTATTCTTTTTCGAATAATTAGAGATGACTGTACATAGTAAACCAAACTCATTCTGTTTCTTTTGGAGCACAGGTGCTGCAAGAGCAAGGGCTGGGCCGCTACTGCGACCCCGAATTCGTAAAAGCGACCCAGCGCGAGCTAGCCGAGGCCATTAACCTGACCCCCGAGGAGCTAGACCGCGCTGCCCACCGCCTACTGCAGGCCGAGCGCCGCAGCAGCAACCCTTACCTGTACCAGCCCGACCACCAAGTGCCAAATGACCGCTTCCTCTCGAGCTTACGGGACGACCAGGACCGGCCCAGCAGTCAACAGAACTATCGCTGGGACGACAAGCACTTTGGTGATACGCGCCTCTAGTGACTGTGCATCCGTTCGATTCCAGTGCCTTTTCTTCTTGCGTCGGGGGAACAGTGTGTGCGTCCTTTTCGTGTGTTCTTTACGTTGTTCCTTTTTCTTTTCTTTTTTTTTGTGGAGATATGTGGAGCAGTCTCTGAACAGAAAAAGGGTAAGTGTTCAACCCGAGTTAGTCAACATATATTTTGCCTCTAATATCCACCTACTCTTGCTGTCTCTTATATAAACTCATTTCTTATATAAACTCAGAATAAATTTATTCGAACTCTAGACTCAAATTAGATCTCTCTGGAAAATATTCTTTCTCCGTATTCATCCAAATATTTATCAGGATATTTAGTTACGTGTATTACTCCTAGTAACTTATAAATCATGTACTTCTTACTAAGAGTGCAATTCAGAACTTCTGTCTGAACAATTTTTACAAATGAATTAATCTGAAATTTAAATTTTAGTATACTTTGATGTCATTTTTATTTGCCCCTTTGATATTTTATAAAATTAATCTATGGATTTTTGTATGCATCATTGTATTTCTGCTATTCTAAATTTTAGTTTTCTTGAAATTTCTCATTTCGTTGAATCATTTTTACTTAACCCTTTGAGTGGTAATGGCGTATATGTCAGTAAGAAGCTGTTCCAACGTGGTACGAACGTATATTTACGTTTTGTGTTTTTAGCCTTTGGTGGTAAAGCTGTTTATCTACATCTGCCTTTGAGGTTTTGCAGGGAAGGAGGTTTATCTATTGGAAGCAAATAGTATAAATTTTAGCCTTACACACCGTAGCAAATAGTTTTCCGAAAACCAATGAATTAACGATGATCCAAGATGGCGACGTGTCAGCGAAAACGAGTGGTTACGCCTGATGAAATTGAGAATTTTAACAAATAAGGAATCGGGAGAGGAATTTTTTTGATGCAAACAATAATGATGAAAGTGGAAACAAACGCCAGAAACAAGATTTGGTTCCTGGAGGGGATACGAAAGGATAATGTATTAAGTAAAATAAATTGTTGTTTTAATGGTTTTAGAACATATTCACTTGTTCTAAATGAAAAAAATTGGGGCATTGTCAAAAAAAAAACTCACTACAGTGGGTTGTCAAACGGAAAATTAATCTGCCGCTTAAAGGGTTAAATTTCATTTTACTTCAAATTCATATTATTTTTAGTTCAGACTGATTTTATCTCACTAAATTAATTTTAAGTTCTGCTTCACACATCTGAAATGTTACATTTCATTTAACAGGTGTTAGAAAAATGCTGTCCACCCATTGACTCCCGAGGAACATGAAGTTTCTTCTCATTCGCCATCGATCCCGTTTTGTCCAGGAAAAATTGATTTGTTAACATCTTTTCTATTAGAATTTCTTTTTTTTTTTTGGTTCTAAATGCTTTCGTTGACCGTAGTTCATTTATATTATATGTATTTGATACTGTTGCTCAGACGGCTTTAGTTCTTGAGTGTTTGTTCTGTCATATACAACTGTTTAAAAAAAGCTGTTATTTATTGAAAGAGCAGAAATTATATATTCTAAAATGCAAGGGATTTGGAACAAAAAAGCATCATTTACTGCATTATTGAGGTTTTAAGTGGGCTGTACATTGGCGCCTTTTCTAAACTATCAATTTTCTTTGCATAAAAGTAAGCCAAAACTATGAGATCAAAGTGGATTTTAATGCCACCTGTAATATTAGAATTCTGAAAAAAAACTATGCCAAAAAAGGGGCAACGAACATAATATTGAAATTTTTCTTATACAATTTTTTGAATCAAATTTATCATCAGCTTAAAAATGTGTTCTATAAAAAAAAATTTAATTTTTTTTAAAATTTGATTCAAAATTCCTCTACAAAAAAAAATTAGTTATTTTTCTCAAGATCTTTGAATGCTTTGAAATTAAAGTGCTTAACCATTTAGAAGGGAGAACAAATACTTTATATCATTTATCTTTATTTCATATCATTTTTAAATCATTTTACTGCTAAATTTTGTATTTCTGAATCAAATGAATAGCCTAAAACAGTACCGATATGAAAAGGGACTCCAGACAATAACTAGCATATAGTTTCTCTTTGCTTCAAAGTTTTAAATTACTCAAAAAAATTTTTAAAGAAAAATTTTAAATAATTTAACTTATAAGCTCTTTTAACTTGCATAGACATTGCATTTTATCTGCCTAGAGACCATAGATATTGTTATGCTCTTTAAAATGCTTCTTTACCTCTTATTTTTGTAAAAAATATTTTTAGTTTAAGATGAAATCCATCTATTTGCATAAAAATTTTTTAAAAGAGCATATAAAGTACTTCAGAGTATTATATTCAAACATTAAGCTATATTTTAAAATATCTATATATTGCGTCATATGCAGCTGTGGTATGCGATAATTATTTCGTTTCGTATGTTTGTGTGAAAGACATGTTTTCTGTTATGCATGCTGTTTTCAACTCTAATGTATCTATACTGTATTTAATTAGGAAAATTCACAGCTGTTATAATTTTAACCATTTTAACTGCTTTTAAATAGGAATATATGAAATGCACTTTTAAGCACAAATTAGAATTATATTTAGTTATCAGTTGCGTTTTAAATTCATAATTTTAGTCCAATTTACAATTTTCAGGAATTAAAGTGTTCTGTCTTATAAAGACATTTTAAAAATGAGTTTTCTTCTGAATGTATTAATGTTAGCAAGTTAGAATGGGCTAAATTCACGACAATCGCATGATATTTAAAGTCACGTGTTCTCATTTAAATTCAAAACAAACAGACATTAGACTATAACTTGTTGTTCTTCTTGTAAAATTTAGATAGAATTTCGAATAGTAAATTGGGTAAAGATGTTCAAATGTTAAAACTCTTCAAAACGTTTGTTAATTTTCTTAAAAATTTAAATTTTAATTCTAATACTCGTGTATTTTTAAAAGAAGTACATTTTATTTACCTCTATACGTTATTATTGGTGACATACATATTCTTTTTTTTTAAAGAAAGTTTTCACAAAATGCAAATGTTGGCAACAGTGAAGATGATTGGATTACTGATTAGCTGGAAACACGGGATTGTATTTATCGTGTGATTATAACGTCACATGAATTTATGAGCTCATTTGCTGGAAACACACGGGATTATCATTATCATGTGACTATGACGTCACATGAATTTGGCCCATTGCTATTTTTAATTCAAGTGAAAGAATTGTTCTATTTATATAATATTTAAATTGCTTAAATTAATTGAATTGAATCTTTATTAGATTATATATCCTTATATTTTACTTTTTATAAATTTTACATGTATTTTTCTTTTTAGAAAAAAAAAAAATCATTGTATATTTAAAGATTTATGTCAAAATGAAAGAACTATAACATGATTCTTTCCCATTGCTGTAAGCTGTTAAAAAGAATGTACTAATTTATTGTAATAGATATGTAAGAAATTGGACAATTTAACTAAATTTATATATAAATATTATATGTAAAATGTGCTTTAAAATTTAAGCATTAAAATTTTTTTATTTTCTATGATTTTTGATTGTACAATTACAAAGTAGTGAACATCTTATATAATATTTCCGGTAGCATATTTATATATCTGCATATAGTTGTAGGTATATTGGGAATATGTATTACCATTTACGAGTAGAAATTTCTTTTTTTCGCATACACAAAAAAGAATTTAAATGTTTCATTGATGAAATGACTTGCTATATAAAACTTTAATTGAAATAATACTAATCTCTTTACACAAATGTGTAAATATTTCAAAAGAAATTATTTTTAAAAAATATTTTTTAAAATTTAAATTTTTTAGGTTTTCATCAAATTACCAATTCTCGAAATTATAGATTTTTTTTTAATTTATTTAAAATTGGTTGAATTTGTGCATGCAAAGAAAAGCAGAAATCTTTTATATATGTACAAAAAAAAATCTATATATTTACATAATACTTATATTTTAAAAAAAATATTTATATCTATTAAATTTACTTTTAAGGAGGATATGCTTGCATTTAAAAGTAATAAAACGCAAATAAAAGTCGAAACACTTTAAAAGTATTGCATAAATAAAAAGATTTACTTCTTTGAAATAAATTTTTCTCCGTTTTAGCTTACTTATGTCCATAATTAGTGTTTACATTCACTGTGCTAGTAACTAAAATATTTTTAAGACTCATAAATCCTGTGATATAACATGCTCAAGGTGATGAGTATAACAAAAGAACAAATAACAAAAGATACTCCTCACAGCTCCATGCCCCAGTGCTGATATTATTTTCTATTCGTTAGTCAGTTTAACAGTTACTTAAAAAGCGCTCAATATTTCTTTAGGAATTTTTAAAAATATATCTGAACTATATAAGCCATATTCTAAGAGTTAGTATTATGTGAACTGTCTTTCCTGAAAAACCTATGGCATATTGTTTGACCAGAAGAAAAAGATTAGTTGCTTCAACAAACTATTGTTGAAGCCCTTTGCAACTGTAAAAAAAAAGTTCTGAAACCAAACATTAATAATTAATATACTTGAATAAGTGAATCTCTTACACCAAGAACAGTGTCAATGAATTTGATCTTTTACAACTTGTATACGAGCATTACCACACTAAAATGGACAAAGCTATGGATTTCACAAAAGACACAACCTAACTTATCTTTGAAAAAAAATCAACTTAACGCATCAAACTCAACCCATAGCTCTATTTTTCATTAATTAAACTACGCGATTCATTTTTCCGCTGGTCAAGCATCATTTCGAATAATTCCTATCAAGTATAATATTTTACCTGAAAAGAAGACGAATACATTTTATAAGAAATTTATAGCATTACAATCTCTCTATTTCTTGTTGAAAAGTTTAGAAAATGTTGTAACTTAAAACTGTTATTAAATATTTTAAGGATCTTTAAATTTTTTAAAATTGTATAGCATTGTTCCTTATTAAAAAAAAAAAATATTAGAACATCTTCGGAAGCGAACGGAAAATTCTAGAATTGTGAATAAATTAGAGTGGTTGAAAAAAACTTGAAATGCCATTATACCTTTTTAAATTGCTATGTATTAATTTATATTCGTTTTTAAGTGTTGAAAGTTTCTTATTTCTTGAATTAATTGTTTAGTAATTGATATTTTGTAACTAGTATTCTGTAGTTGCTATTTTGAATGCATTGTAAGTGATTTAAAAAGTATTATTTACGAAGTATAAATACTTTAATGTGTGAAAACCAGTTGCCAAAGTATTATCTTTTTTGGAATCCAGTCTTAATTTTGTGAATTTGAGAAATTGTGCAATGAGAATCATCTTTTTGACTGTTATGTAGTTTTTCAGTTTTAGTGAGTTAAAATGGTGTGTCCGCCCGTTTTAAAGTACTTATCTCTCCGAACTTACTGTACAGTGAAAATGTGGTCAAAAAAGGTGCCTACTTTATTGGATCAATGCTAGCTTAGAAAATTTATGTTTCATGTATTGTGTAGAGCAGCATTTCTTAACCTGGAGCTTGTTGGGAAAATGCTTCAATTTTTAAATCGGTTCTATTTAAAGTGCAATAACGTTGCCAAAAGAAATTTGTGTGACAGAAAATTATACAAATATAATAATTTATTAAAAACATTAATATTAATTAACTTTAAAATATAAAAAAGCACTAATTTTTTAGCACCACAACCATGCTAGTTGAGAAGTACTTTTAAAAATAAATTCTATAATTTCTTAATTATCTTGTAAAATTATGTTGGGTGTTTTGCAGTATATTTTTTAAAACCGTTTGTTAAATAAAAATATTTCGAAATTTCAATTTTATTCAAGACATAAAACATTTTGTTTTTATTGTATTTTGTATGTTGAAAGGTATAGAAGGCAAATTATATTTTAAACTGTGCGAGATCAAGTCCTTTATAGATTAAACATTTTACCTCTGCCTTAAAATTTCGAAGAATCAGTAGAAACTCATTTTGATAATTATACTTCTTTGTTAAAAATATATTAAATTCAAAATAATTGTCCAAGAAAATGGAGCCTATAAAATTATGCTGCAGCTTTGATTGAATTACTGTAATCCACATTTTAACTGTGCTACAGCATTAGAGGCTTAAAATGGGTTTCCTTTACGATTCAAAACACTTTTTATGTAGGCTTATTATTGCATAAGGGTTTCTAACACAAAATTATTTTCCATCCGTCTCCTTGTTAATTCAATTATTTCTTTCCTGTAATTACAGCCGTCGTAAGTAGTTTTCTACAATGCCCTACAATCTTTAATGCTTTTCTCTCCAATTAAATTCAAATTTCTATCCAAAAACAAGTTTAAATGATTTTACATTGATAAAAGTCAAACTTGTCACTGCAATTTTTATTGACTTTCGTAATTGCCACATAATGACATCGCACTGTTAACAGATATCTTTGAAGAAAGCGTAATTACTCATAGTTATTACTTAAATTTGGTTTTAAAATAGAGGTATGAAGAACTTTTGAAATATATATACATTTCGAGCATTTTTTTTTTTTTGTTCCAGTGGACTTTTGGTAAAGAATTTCGAATTTAATAAATATATCCAGTTAATCAACATCTTTGAAAATATTTATTTGCATTCCTGATCACAGGAAATAAGTCCTAAACTAATTTCGAATCGAAAACATAGAATTTCTTGATGAGTCACTACGTATCTAACCTTGATCAAGTTTTGAAATATTCTAAAAGAAGAATCAAGCAACAACGATGTGTAACAGATGGGCGCAAAGTTATTCCTTTACTGACACATATCCTTCTTGCCTAATATTCACCCTATTTTTCAACGGAGATAAATCGCTTATTTTTCTCAGACACTAATTGTTGAAAGATGCTTAAAGTGAGAACTTATACATTAATTTCAATATAATACTTTCTCTATAATGTGTCGTCTTTCATTTCCACCTATCTTTCTTTCAATCAGTAAATTTATTAATTTCTAGCCTCTTATTGACTCAAATAGTCATAACCACCGCATGTTATACTTCTATTTAAAAACTATTCTTCTACCGTAGCTATATATAAAACTAAAAATAAATCTATCTATTGTTTTGCTTCAAAACTATCTGTTTTATCAGTTCCGCCTTGCAGTTTCCATAGAAACCAGTAAAGTCTTTTTCACTAATCGCCAGCCACTGATAACTACGAAATGAGAAAAATTGAAATCATTTGATATGAATAGGCTTAAATTTTCAATGTTATATCAAGTAACTTCTATCGGTTAACTACTAAATGTATATAGGTTTTGATTCATCTCATATTATTATAGTCTAAATTATTTACACCATCTTTCATCATCCTCTAATTAATATCCCGCCCAAAAAATAGCTTTACTGCGGTTTTATCACATAACTGGATCAGGAATGTATAATCTTTTTATGTTAGAAGGCCCGAGTGAATTGTTTGTGACCAAACAAATTTCCTTAGAAATGTTAACATGGCTGAATTTAAAAACTTCTTGCTGAAATCAAAACTGAATAATAATTAAACATGTAGACCCAAGTTTGCAAATCTAATAAGTAGTAGTGATCAGAGCAAAATAAAAAAGATAAAATTGTATTCTAAAAGTACGATATCGCGTGACAGATTTTTCGGGAAAATTTTAATGTGGGGTGAATGTTGATACTTAAGTATTGTTAATTGCATTGCTTTTATTATTAATGACAAATTGATAAAACTTTTTGCTTAAAATCAAAATATCTGTTCATGTTAAAATTTAATTCATTCATTAAGTTGTATATGATGTGGCTAAGGAGGACATATAATCTTCATTTTTATATTAAATGCACTTGAATTTGTATAGATTGCTTATAATGGTTCCTTAAAACATATAATATATTAATACCTTTTATTTATTGCTATTGTTTGTAAATCAATTCTTTCCTATAGCTAACATTATTTTCATTTTCAAACATCATTAATTTTCTTAAGCTAAAATACACTGCCCTTTTAATCATTTGCTATTCACTCCCCACACAATATGCATATTACCACACTAATACAACAAAAAATTATAATAATCAGATTTTATTTTCCAAATCATTACTTGCAATTTGAAGGGAGAAATTTTATCTATCCTCAGGATGTGAAAAATTTACTACAACCAAAACTGTTATTTGTTGAGAAATAAAATAAACTAGAGAAAAAGAGCATATAACAAGCACCAGGTCAAGAAATGCTGAAATAGTGTTTTAAAGGGTAGATTTTCAAAACGGAGCAATTTATCTTATCGCAGTGGTGACTTTTAAATTTCCGATTAAGTTATCTTGAATAAATAATGAAAAATTAATTCCTTGCTTCCATGAAATTTAAGCTTTTCTTTATTTTTAATGACAATCATTGTACTCTTGATTTAAACCGGCTAAGAATACGATCTTAAACATCTTTTTTTTTCATTTAATTATTAAAACATTGCTTTGTCTTACGGAATTCTCTTGTAGAGACATGTATAAGAGAAGGATATGTGTGCTATATGATTGATATGATAAAAATTTCAAAAAAAAAAACAGCTTATAGGCTTTATTTCTGTATTTGAAGAAAAAATTATCTAAAGCACAGTTTAATAAATGAATCGATAGTAAAATTTTAATTCATTACATTTCGATGAAACAAAAACTGACTCTTGAGCAAAAAATAAGGAATACTGAACAATAAATCATTAAAATGCTTGAAAAGTAAGAAAAAAAATTTTTAACAATTTTTCCTTGTTATGTGGAAATATATTGAATAAATTTCAATGAAACCATTTAAAAATCACGAATAAAAAATAAATAATAAATTTATAAATTTGCTGAATTTAAAACAGCGGAGAAAGATGAATGTTATCGTTTTCAATAATTATTTATGAAACTAATATTATTCATATAAAGTTATTGTACAATAAATAATAAAAATTTAAAAATTTTAAATTCTTATTCTGTACTCGGTACTTGTTTTTAAAGTAATTATCTTCTAAATCATTGTTACAATTTTGGAGAAAATTCTTATAGTTTTAAAACTGCTTCTAAAAAAATTGAAAAGAGTATTTTTTTTTATTTGATATTTATGGCATCTTTTCAAAATTCTAAAAAAATATTTATTGTATGCTTCCAAAATAGCTTATTTCTATCAGCTAAAAACTTTGTTTAAACTGAAGATGTTTCAACCGGAATTAAATGTCTAAATTAAAGATAGTAGTTATTTATCACCTTATAATTAAATTTTTTTAAGAAAAAAAAACTTTTTTGTAGACTTTTGCTTAGAGGCGGAATTTAATCTTTAATTAAAATGTCTTCAAAAATTTTATCGTCTTCACTTGATATTTCCACTTTTGTCTGAGAAAAGTTATTACATCCAAATAATTTTATCGACTATCATAGCTTATTTACTGCAATTGCAAGTGGATTAAAATATTTGAATTATTTTCAAATGTAAAATCAAATTATCGTGTGCTAATATAGTAATTTTTAAAACAAACTTTTTTCATATATTTTCCCCTAGAAAAAATAGCGTTTGTTTTGTTTGTGTGTAAGGAAATTATCTGTTGCCAAACTGTGATTGAAAATCTTCCCTGATATTTAAATATATCATATTGTATATAAATACCTTATATTTATGGATTCCTTTAAGTCGCCCATTATTATTTTTTATTTATTGTATCACTACCTTGTAAATCTCATATTTAAATGAATTCATGCAGCCTTTTATCTTCACTGTTTGATCTATGCAATATAGCTGTAACTTATTTTGAATGATTTTAATTAGTTATTCTGAAATCTTCAAATACTATTAAAGATATTTTGTATTTTACTTTTTCTGACTCCTGTTTTTCTTTAATATGATATCAATTTGTGCAATATTCCCACAGTTTATTAAAGATGAGAAAATACTCTGAAACACAGTTTTGGTGAAGAAAATGCAGAAAAAAGTTTTACATTATAAAATACTATGCTAAAAAATAAAATACAGGCTTATTCATAAAAGAGTATACTATTTCGGTGCTCTATATATCAAGAACAATGTGAGATGTTATATATAGGGTGTCTGGACTAAAAGTATCCAAAAGTAATGGCGTGTTATTACAGAACTATCCATCAGAATGTAATAAACTATTCATCCGTGGATTGGAAAGTTCTCCAAAACTGTGGGTCTAGTCCGATAGACCGCACGTGCTCGCATTATTCGGCAATCGCAGACGATAAACTCGTTACACTGACTTCATTAGTAAAGATGGGGACACCGCAGTAAAAGATGTAGTGCGTACTTTGGTTAACGGAATTCAAATCAGTCACACTTGAACAGCGACGTGTTCAAACAGAATGGAATGTCAACCCTCCGACATTAAAATCTACCCACCAATGGGAAAGAACTTAAAAGGAGACGGGAACTTTGGTATCTCAAACTGGCAAGTATTCTTAAGTTTTCGTGATATAAAACACTGTTGATCGTGTGCGCGATTCCTTTTGTAGGAGTCTTGATAAGTCTATTAGGCAAGCCAGTAACGACATTCATTCCATTCTGTTCGAACACGTCGCTGTACACGTGTGACTGATTCCAATTCGCTAGTTTCAAACACTAAGGTGGTGTTTGAAACCAGCGTGAAACTCAAATTACCCACGCGTTATTTCTTTAACGACTTCTTTTCTCAACTTTTTTTCATTCAACTCTTAGAACAAATTCCTGAATTATTTATTACTCTCCAGATCCAGTTTTGGCTTTCCTTTGTTTTTTGAAACTGCCATGTTAGCCATGGCAATTTCAGTTAATAAAGAACTTGATTTAATAATCTCAAATATATTATATCCATCCACAAAAGCCGACAAGTATTAGTCTTTAAAAGATATTTCTGAAGAGTATATAACAAGACAATATTAAAAAGCCTGCCATGCAGTTGTGTATGAAGAGATGTTAATTGCACTACGTCATCAGCTGAAGATATATGTCTATTTATATCCCATTTCTTACCTACAGTGCAAGAAAATAAATGGTAAGGCCAATCAATAATCTTTATTTATTTCCTAGCTATATATCTTAATTTTACATAAGTTTTGAAAACGGTGCAAAACACAATTAATGTTTTTAATTGTTTCCAACAAAAATAGCTACAGCAAAATAGTTTTTATGATTTTAAAACTGTTTTTTACAAGTTAGAAGCTGAAACAAATTATAAAGTCAAGTTCAAAGATCGGTCGCCTCGTTTCCTCGAATTTCACAGTGGGCTGGAATTCCAGGTGTAACTATCACCTTGATTTTAGATATTATTGGCATGATATCCATCGGCGGGAATCATCCAGGTTCTGGAAGCGATAATATGGGGAGGGGGTGATTTAAAGTGGTTTTACTGCTACGGAAACGATCAAAAGCAAAAACTAAATCAAAAGACCAGAGGTACCTCTGATAACATGTAGAAAATATTTAATCCAGAAGACAATGCATCTGTACACAATTCAAGCTCTTCAAGGTCCTGGTTTTTTTTTATATTAATGTTCAACTTTTTAAGTGGCCGTCAAGAAGCCATGAACTGAATCCAATAAAAAAAATTGTGAAGCACCTTAGTGCATGGAAGTTTATGTAAATAATAAAACTGCGACACTACTGACTACAAAACTTAAAAAGATCATTAAAGCCGATTTAAAAAACGGAAACATTGAAAACATTTTCCTGTCCTATGACCTTAACAATGTTTGAATTAATCGATAGGAAAGAAAAGTTTTTAATTTATTAGAGTTCTGTAAATAAAATCTCATGTGTGTGTCCTTAAAATTCTTCCAGATTTTTACAGGTTATAACAGACAAGTTTTCGAATAAAAAATAACAAATTTTTGCATTATTTTCATATATACAGATTAAACTGCTATTTCTTGAATTGTGTTTAAATTCGTATAAATTTCAAGAAGCAGTTCTAAAGTTAATCAATATTTTCTCTTGGTCTTATTTTATTTTTAGCACAGTATTACATCGTTTCACTGCAACCCTCAATTTATGCTGTGGCAGTGATAAATCATGTCCGTACACTAGTTACAGCCTGTTGCATTTATCTTGGATAATTACCATCTCCATTCGTTTTACTCTGTAACTTTGACAGATATAATCTCCATGATCGTACAACCATGGAAATATAATACAAATTCTCACGTACAACAAACCGAATGGTAGATTTATCACTGTCTCTTACTGCTCAACCAAACGAAAGGACATATTTCCTTGCACCAACAATGACCTTTCACTACCTGGATCAATCCATAATGTCAATGACACAGAAATTTCTGTTAAAATTCGAGGTGGATAAGGATCTACATAACAATGATAATTCCCTCCCTATCTGTCTTATGTTGGAGTTGAATAGAGACAATCCCGTTTTTCTTCATACAATTTCTACATGGCTGATTGGGATCATTTTACACTTTTTACTGCTATTATCGGCGTAATGATTCAGAAAGGTGCATTTGGTGAAACCGTTCGGACTGCAACTGATGCAATTATAGATTCTGCTGTTGTACACAATATCGGGCACTCTTCGAAAGCCACGTAACTACTCGTCCAAATGCGTATGACGAACAGAGGAAATCATGTAATTTTGGACGATGCCCTACCACTGAGTTTCATATTGTTCAAATGAGCAAAGGCTTTTGCTTGTAGAGTGCGAAGTCACAGTCAGAGAAAATCTTGAATCCAAGATAGCTCATCCATCACATCTTTAACGACTAATCAACAATTTTGGAAGAAGTCAAAGCAGAGAATAACTACATTGCAGTACTTTACCATTCCGATAAGAGAAACTTCGACTGCTATATATTTTTCATCTGTAGATGTTGCCAAAGCATTTGACAAATCCTTTTCTGGATTGTTAAGTATTTGTGCGATCCTTAGGGCGCCATCTTTCTAATAAATAATAATCGTTCTGAGCGTATACCTATCAACTTCAGGTGCTAAACATTTCTCCATTATAACTGAGACTATGTTACGTGGCAATTGAAGAGAACGTTATCGTTGGCCCGTGGTACAAGTCCAAGTTCTAATATTTTGCCATTTGAACGATGATTCACTGATAAGTATTCTTTATTTATCCAATAGAATCAGAGGGAGCAATTATATCCAAGTCGGTGGAAGAAAGCCTTTGTGATTTCCGTCCTGAAGCCTGGCAAAGATCCAAAAGATTCTCTCAGCAGTAGACCAATCCGAGTGTTTTACAAGACATTGAAATGTTTGGCAAATACCCATCTTGATTGTCAATTAGAGAAGAACAGATGCATTATTTTGTTGCATCATGGATTACATAAAGGGATATGCCCTATTGACAACATCATTTTACTTGATAGCAAAATACAAAATTCTTTTAGTCTTGAGGAATCCTCTGGTTTCTATTATCTTCGTAATTGCAAAGACATATGATTGTATTTAGCGCTATGGGATTCTCCGAATTTTATTTATGATTTTAGAGTCAAATTGCCTCATTTTATGCAAAATTTTCTTTTTCTCTCTCTTAAACCTTGACTGGCACTCATTTTTCTACTTTTATTCTTCCTGAGAAAGTCCCTCAAAGAAGTATTTTGACTGTCATCTTTTTTTATACATCATGTTTTACCAATCTTTTTTTCAAGTAGTGATACTAATCAATCATCAGCTGTGGGTTCATTTTATTTTGACAATTTTTAAATCTCATATGAAAGTTCTGATATTTCACTACACGATAATTTTAAACCGCTATCAACAAACTAGCCAAATGGTTCAAAATGAATGGTCTTAAAATTTATCCGAATAAGAGTTTTTGTGTGCATACTTTGGCAGGAAATTGGAATCCCTGATCCTAATTTTCATATCCATAATATACAGATTCTCGTTGTTCCTCTGATGTGTGACTCCTCGGAATAATTTATAAACACAAACTCATTTTCCTCTCGCTGTATATTGCAGATGCGGCAGAAGCAGGGACATCTTATGACTTGTTGTAGCTCTGGGCCCCTACACAAATGAAGGCCCCACCTATGGCCCTTAAAAGTAGATAGCACATAGCATACGTTGTCAAATACTCGTACAAACAGTAACCCGAAACAAACAAATGGGTACGGCTTACAATCATATAAATCGGCTCAACCGACTGCCGCTCTTTGACTGAATGAGTAATGATGGTGTATGGTGGTAGATCTAGACCTACACATGGACGACGGTCATCACATAATAATACAATCTTGCGACTGAAGCCAGTTGATATATAGTCCAAAATCCCAGTTTGGAGAAAACAATCGGAAATAATATTTGACTATTAAAATTAGTCGAATCATAATCTTATAAAGATTCAGTTGAGGACGAGACGAGGTCCCCACTGAGGTCGAAGCCCTGGGCCCGGCCCAGACGTCCCTGGGGAAAAGTGACAAAATATTCCTTAATCTCTTAAAGATATTATCAAATACCTCTTAGGGAAGGATCGAGCTTCTTTATTCCGAAAATATCACTATCATACTATCTCACGTACACTATAGTTGTATTATATGTGGATCTATCTGTATCTCTTCTCTTAAAAAACTGGATTCCGTCTCCCACCATGCCTTGAGGATCTGCTCCGATATGTTTCGTAAATCAGTCACCAGTGAACAGTCTTACGTAGATTGTACTCATTGGAATTGCAAAGAACAAATGTTTAAACCCTCCAATGAATATTTTTCCTTATTTTCCGATGCGATGAAACGTTTAATGCATGAATTTAACCTATTGAGCTTAGAAGTTTCAGACAGTTTCTACGATTCTAATTTTGGAATGTGTCTATTTTAAGTATAGGTGCCCTCTTGCTTCGTACAGTTAACCCTGTCATCATACTAGTCATTTTCTAATCCATCTTTGAATTCTGTCACAATCAGTTAACAGACTATTAACAGATAAATTGAAAGGAACTGGATAGCTTGACTAGGACATCATAATTAATGCCTCACTTACAATTAGCAGCCAGACATTTCTTATAAAATTTATACTTCTGAGATGTCGCTTTTACCGAACACTCAAACTTATTAAATCTGATTGCCGTCATAAATTCTGTATCTATACTGATAGCTTGAGGGCTTTAGAGGCGTTGGAATTTTTTAACGATTAGTGTTATTTTGCAGTTTCCTCAATTTTACAATATGACACACCAGCAGTAAAACAAAGGTTTTGATATCCTATAATGTAAGTATCCTTCTGTATCCAGTAATGCAAGTATCCTTCTGTATCCAGTAATGTAAGTATTTTAGGAAATGAATAAGTGAACTGTTTTTCAAGATCTGCCTCGATTTCTCTGCATATAGCATTACCATTCTCTGAAATAAGAATGCACATTTTAAAAATCATTAAAACAGCATTACAGAAATCATAGAACCTGCTCAAGGAGAACAAACTCCATTCAACAAAGACCGTTATTAAAGTAGGGACTAATATTCCAAAGCGAAGGACAATTATTCAATAGACTCGTCTTCGCATTGGATATACTCGTCTGACGCATTGCCATGTACTAAGTTCGGTAAGAGTGTTGCTGAGTGTGCGTTTGAGATGTACCATATACCGTTTGTGTCATGTTTGAATTGATAGTCCGAGGTTTCATCATCTCGCTGAACTTTTTATCTATTAATCTGTTTTAAACTATCTGTCCCGATGAAAGAAAGTCCCTACCAGAACTTATTTGGTTTTTCTTTCAAGACAAGCTTTTAATATTAGATTTTACTATCCTCATTATTTTTATCAAACATTCTAAATATGTATCTCAAATTTTTAAATTTTTTCAAACAAATATTTAGCCCAGTATAGTCAAAACTGGCTTTTGTGCCATTAACCCGATTTATCCCAATTTATTTTGTTCAAACCTGAGAAGAATCATATTTTCTAAAGTTAATTAAACCTAATTAACTAAATATAACAAAATGTGAAATTTTTTATATTTTTATAAGAAATCTGACCCGTCCTCCAGATAGGATACTGGGAAAAAGAGGGTATAAATTCAAATAGCTTATTTTAGTGTTCTCTTCAATGATTAAAAAAGATTTTGGAGTAAAAAATTTTACTTTAATTGAATAATACTTTTTTATGTACAAGATAGTTCACTTTTTAATTGAATTTCAATTAATCTTGGTGAAAAGGTCCAAAACAAACCTGGAAAAGTTTTTTGTCGCATTTTCCACAGTATGTTTGGGTTTTCTTTTGCAGCCCTCTCTTAAACAATGCTTTTTTACTCACTTTAATAAAAAAAAGGCCTACGCAATCTTTACGGGCGTCTCCTCTTACATCAGAAAATATAGTCGAGATCTTAGGTTCATTTCTTGTTATCACAGTTTTTTTTTAATGAACTGTTGTTACAGCTCTTCGGAACTTCTTCAAGCTTAGAGTTTCCTCTTTGTTGGATCCGGACCATTTCATCAATGCGTAGATTTGCAGAGAAGCGTCCAAATTTCTTAAAATTATTATTGAGTAGGACAAACAAAAGTTTTACTTCAACGGATCGATCCTGGGCTTACTGACTTACAATTACATTGTCCACAAAGTACAAATAAGATCTCAACTTTTGGAAGCAATTTCGTGGCATGGTATTTTTCACCAGGGTAATGCTAAGGTCTTCAGCATCTGAACAGTAGTTATGTTCACATGTATTTGAATGATAACCAGTTAGAAGCAAAATTCCTATAAAAACATGCTTTTTGTTAGCAATGGTCAAGAAATCGTGTTCATTTTTTTTACATCTGTTGCATATCTCGCAGTTTCTTAAACAAAAAGATTGTAAACTTTACTGAAATAAAACTGCTCAAAAAGCTCTGAGGGGGTTTATCTTTCAATGCAGTTTCCATCTGCTTGAGCAAATCACTTACAAATGTACACTTACAATGTTTCTCATTTTGTATGATTTATCTTTATCCAAGATGATTGATATCTTTTAAGTTTTTTTCTGCTCTTAGTTGTCGAAACACTAGAGCTTGTGGATGGTTCAGGCTGGAAATTATCCATATATATATATAGTTCTAGCCTCCAGAGACCCAAGGGCATCACTTATAAGAATTTCACCAGTATTTATTTCATTATCATCCCCTTTATCTTCGTCAGTTAGTTCACTAGCATCTGGTGGTAACACAGGAATTTCAACGTCACACACTCTCATCTAAATCTAAACTATTTAATAATTCTAATCCTTCCTCTAACTTCTCAGAAACCTTTGCACTGACATAACTTAGCAGGGGTGAAACACTAGAAGGGATACTATTTTATTTTGTACTCTTAGTTAGAAAGAATGAACGCGTCAATTACATGCTTATCGTCCCACTGTCCTATTTAGAGGACAGTTAAAAAATAATGCGTTAAAACTTACATCAGAGCAATATAGCTCTAATTAACCACTAGGCTGATAACGAAAGAATACTATCACATAAAAAATGCCCAATCATGTGGCCAGATTGAAAAAAAATCTGCAACTTCAAAGAGATGATCCAAAACACACCCGCTAATGCGATAAATAAGCAAAAAGAAGGAGGAGAGGGGGTGAGACATATAACTCATACTAGAAGAAGCTAACACATACCCCTGCATGTTTCAGCTCACAAAATATTCATAACAAGCAAATGATGATTTCCACATGATATTTTTCAACTGTCCTTTAAATGGGACTATGGAAGCATTTCTCAAACTGTGGGGCGCACCCCATTGGGGGGCATGATAACTTTACGAGAGGACGCGAGTATATTGAAAAGTCGAAAATAAAATATTATTTAAAAAAATTATTAATTTATTAAAAGTAAACAAACAAAATGCATTCTGACATAATAAAAAATAAAATTAAACATTTACACCAATTTACACTTACAAATGCATAAACACTGCACACAACGTATTCTATAATTAATTTATCTATACCAAGTTAAGAACAAGTTTAATAATTACCAGCGACCCCATGGGCTTGTCATATATAAAATTATACACAAAAATTCACTCATCTTGATAATTTGTTTGATTTACTCATAAATCCTTAACTACCAAATATAATTTACGCGATTCACTCCTAAATGTCTTCGTTTTTCACGTAGGTGCGTATATGTGATGTAATGGGGGGGGATATGAATAAATAAGAAATGCTCTGATATATAAATAAATCCTTCGCAAACACTGTCAAGGTGTTTTTATTCCATTCCAAAGCCTTCGGAATAATTTCATGGGTAGAAGTGCACAGAAAAGATCATACTTCGGGAAGACGTATATATACGTCTGGGGAATTTAACACACCGGTTGAGGGAGACGTATATATACACCGGTGGCACTCAAGAGGCTAAAGTCGTATTGTGTAGCTTTGATGTCAAAGCATAATATTATTGAATTTCTGCATTATTTGTATGACTGCATTATGACTGAATATTGGGTCGCAAATATTGCAAGTTTGAGAAGCTCTGGACTATGGGATAAAATGGGTTAAGTTAATCACTCATTCCTTTAAGTATCCTTCACATCTCTGGCAAGCAGATTCTGATGTATCTTATCGTCAATAGACTGGAAATTTTTTCAAGTTTTGCACTAAAAGTCTCAAATAGGGACAGAATTTCAGCTTTACTATTTAATATATCAATCGATAAAAAAAATTATTGCAATATTCACCGTTCCATAGTGAAAATACGTAGTTCAAATCGAAAGCTTTATAACTGCAATTTTGAGTATTCTGTTCTTATTATATATGTTTTCGATTGATAGATTTTAAAAATTTTCATTACTGTCACGGTTTAAAACAGCACGAGCCTCGTAATTTTGAACCTCAGACAAGTGACAAAAACGATACCTGAAATGACACCTCATTCTCTTTATTTTCTCACCACGTCAACATGAGAACATTGAGCCTCGACAGATTTAACATGTATTAATCCCATTAAACCCCAGATCTTCAGAGGTGCCGGGACTTAGATTCATGCCCAAAATCACTCGGCTACCACGACAACATATATCGTAGCTATATCTTGTAAATATCATATTTATAACAAATCACCAAACATGAAATTAAATTAATATCTCCACCAAAGGACTCATTTCCTGTTAGGGAACTAGTGACATCAACGGTTATGTAGTTTCCCGTGGGAAAGTATCCGCGACTGGACACACCGACGGTTTTGTTCTAAGGCAACCTTTGACTACCCTTTATCCAGTCGACAGAGAGGTGATAGGCGCAGTTCCCACGCCAATCTCTAGCTTCAAAGTCCACCTCGTGAGGGGTGACTAGGATCAATAACCGAATAGTAATACCGGCTGCGTCCAAACAGAAATGATTATGCCTCACGTATCGCTTTTGTGGGCGGGACATATTCCACCTTTAAATAGACATCAAAAGAGGAAACCTGGAGACTCGATACTCTAAAAAGCTTCACAGACGCTAGAGAGACACTTATACAGGCCCCAACACTCTACGATGCCCCAGCACATTCCAATGGACTCTCTCTCCGATCAACTTCCAGATTCCCTTGTACCATATCAGACCTAAAATAACCTATCAAGGCTCACACGAGCATCCCAAAATCGTCCTAAAGCAGCTTTTCATAGGAGTGATACGGCCTTAACAGTGACCTCAACAGCATTTCACATTTGCAACCCCATAACAATTGAAGAAAATCTCAATGATTAAACTCATAACAATTCATGGCGGAAAGTGCTTTACGCGATTTAATTATAATGAGTGTAGATTACTTATCTCTTAGAAACAAACAGATTCAGATGAACTGGGAATTTTAGGTAACCCTCCACACATACAATGTAGACACTCAATTTTTAATGAAGTTGGCCACTAAAGCCTTTCTAACGGTATTGTATTCTCACCACCACATTACTTTGATTCATTTTGAACTCTTAGATAGAACACTTTTCTTCTGTAAGAAAATGCGCATAGATAATAATATCAAAAAGAACTTTAGATAAATTTCAAGAGGGAAACTTCGCGAGATAGTCCGTTACTGCGTAACTCTATGTAGCGTCGTAATATTCAAACCAAAATCACTTTAATTTAAAAGCCTTGACTCGAACGTATAAAAAAATAGTATCCCACCAGTTACAATCTTAAATTCTACTTATGATGTGTAAAATAATTTTTCCTGATAGACATCAGAAGCTCCATCCAATATCTGAAGAATTGGCCGAAGATCATGGACAGTACTGGGTATTATAGTCTAGATATTATATCCAAACAGTCTAGATATTATATCCAAATTCGTTAGGTTTAATCAGAGGAAACAACTGTGTCTTCAGTGGATACCATCGCATGTCGGTGTGCCTGGGAACGAGGCAGATGATGAGCTGACTGGTAGAGGTTGTGATCTTCCTAACCCCAGTTCCTCTGTCTTGAGCCACTCTGAAATTCATTCCCTCCACAAAGCTAAAATGAATCTGACTTGGCGAAAGCCTCCTGCTCACCACTGGTATGCAGCTAAGAGTCCTGGTTTATCGTTACAGTGCAGGGGATCCAGAGCTCTTCAAACAGCCTTGGCGCACCTTAGAAGTGGTCACCTGCGTGGTATGACCTTTAAGAAGGGGGTAAAGTCTTTCTTTACCTGTCCCTGCTCTCTCCCTGCTTCTCCTCCTCATCTTCTGGACTGCTGGCACATTTCCCTGGGGCAGCTGTTTGGAAATCAAAACCCGCTTGGTGACATTCTTATGCGGAAAGGTCAAATGGACTTGGTGTAGGCTTTCTTGCTTCAAGGGGATTTGAAACAACAACAACAAAATCATTTTACAAATGCAATTTCTAGCAAAGTTTTCAATATTCTTATTCCCAAAGTACAAAAATCGAGACTAAATCTGTAATTATATTACAGTGAAATACGATGAACGTGAAAACGCTTAATACGAAAATCGGTTAGCATGAAATAAAACAACAGTTCCGACGAACTACTGTAAATTTTCATTCATTTTTTCTCTTAACACGAAATTAAAATCGCTTAACACGAAAAGATTTCCTTTTTGGCAATGAACAAAATACGAAAAACAGCATACGCGCAGGCGAGATTTAAGAGGGGTGTAAAATGAAAGAGATGTGGTTTCATATGTTTCGTAGAAAGGAGGCTAACTTGGCTTTGAAATACCCGCGGAATAGCTTATGACACGAGCCAATTTTGTTTTTCTAAGCTACTTTCACCCTCCACCTACAAAAGCCACATAAAACATCTAATCTCTTATCAGTTGGCTTTGGAATTCAGCGACGAGTAATCGCCGTGTAAGTAAATATTAATAAGTTTGGTTTAAGAAAAAATTTCATTTTAAGAATTTTTTACGAGTTTAAAGGGAAAGAGTTCAAGGGAAAAACAAACTTCTATTTCCCTTGAAATGAAGAAGGAGCCTCTTAAGGCTCTTGATCAAAAACAGTAGACGAAAACCGAAATCTGTAAAGATTTTTGGTATTGCTAACTTTTGTATTAAATTTCATTAAATTCCTATTAATGTGTTCGCTTCATTGATTTTTTAAATACATGCACATATACATATCTATGTAAATAAAATGTGCTCTAATAAACTCAATTTTGTTGAATATATGTTTTTTTTCAATACTTTTTAACACAAAATCCTTTTAACACGAAAAAATATTTCAGTCCCCTCAGTTTCGTGTTAAACAATTTTCACTGTACTATTGATTGGTGTCCAAAAGCTAAGAATAACGGGGAAACTGTAAAAATGAAATGATTAAATGAGAAACAGAAAAACGTAAAGCTGTGCATACATTATCTTTGGATACAAAACAATGATTAAGTGTATGCAAATCTTTTGTCGGAGACTTAATAGGATGATGGGAGGAGCTTTTTAAATGCTAATTATAAAATGTAAATATGCCTTCGAAATGCTTTTTGCTTACGTAATAAGTAGGCTCGTGAAAATTTCAACTGTTGCATAAGAACTGATTACGATTCAAAGAGAGAACCATTATTTTAAAAAGACAAAATCATTGGAATGTTGCAATGTGTACGATCTCAAACAGATTTAGAAGTGTCTAGTGTTATTACTTTGTAATTTCTAAATAGTGGAAAAGATTCCAAGTCATTGGAAATGTTCATAGACATGTTGTAACAGATAAACCGAGAATAATAAGGCTAATTTCTGCCCATAATACGTGACATAATGGGATGATGTATGCCAGACAGAGATATTTGAAGCTTGCTGTAACCACAGAAACAGTAACTTCCAAGAAAACAGCTTACAGAAGACTCGGGAAGACAAGCCTATAAACTGCATGAACAGCTGTTTGCATGCCATTTACTTGTGGGAAATACAAAGTCCATTTTCATGGAGTCGAGGATATGTGAAAAGCACATACCAGGGCCGTTCATAACCTCCCCGGGGCTCTAGGCACTTCAAACTGTTACGCCACCTTCCCCCCCCCCCGACTATTTTCAGAGTGCCCCCTCTTTCAGATCTAATCTTGCCAGTTTTGGTTCGGAAAGCATTTTCCCTTAACTCTCTTACTCTTTTCCCTTTCTTTGTTTTTGCTCTTTGGAGAGTCTTTCCATTATTCATCACCTATGGACCAACTTTGTCCTGAACTGGTAACCAGCAGTCGTAAGGTAAAAGTAGTGACTTGGTTTGGCTACTGTTATTCATTTCTTACCTTACGGCATCACGAACCACCCACCCACCCTTTTGCAAATTAGTGCAAATTAATGAAATCGTTTGGATTTACAGTATAAAGTATGTATTATTGTATGAACTGCTTTTTTATCTTGTTAATTATTATCCTTTTCATCGTTTACCTCGCTTTACTACCTCTTACTTTTAGACAACCTTATTTTTTGTTGAGTCACTGTCATTGTACTTTTACAACAAAGGTTTTTTCTTCGAGTTTTGATCATTGAAAAATCATTATTAACATCATTTTCACTAACCAATTTTCACTGTAATGTCGTTTTTAGGGTACAGCAACATCAAACTGTTAAGCTTTCCATTTTTCATAGAAGATCTCAGTTCAATCTTTACTCTCTTAAGGACAGAAATACTTCTCTCATGGCTCGCTAGGGTGGTGATACGTTCGCTGTAATTTTAATCTCCCCCTCCCCTTTTCACCCCCCCCCCCAATTTTTTGCGCCCCCAAATCTTTGGTGCCCTAGGCACGTGCCTTAGCACAAAAGTGGCTACCCGGGTACATAGAATCAATGGAACGATGTGATGTTTTTGATGAATTACAATTCACACTATACAGAATGATTCTCGTCACAACACAATCTGGAGAGAATGTGGAACATTTTAAAACATAGAGATTCTCACAGTAATTCAATATTTGCGACCTAATTTTCAGTAATAATTTTCATCACCCCCCCCCTTCATACAATAACGGTGTATTGAACGCAATAATAATGTACTTGGACGTTAAAGCTACAATACGCTATTTTAATCATAAACGGTACAAATTATCAAGATAAGTATTAAATTTTGCATATCATTTTGTATATGACAAGCCAATGGGAGTCACTAGTAATTATTAAACTTGTTAACTTAATATTGAGAGATTAGTTATCAAACACATTGTGAAGTACTGATCCATTTATAAGTACATTATATCAGTGTAAATGTGTATTTTATGTTTTTTTTATTAAGTCAGAATGTATTTTTTTTTTTGTTTTGCTTCCTTTCAGGAAATATGCAACTTATGTACCTTTCAGTAAATATGTAACTTATTTTCGACTTTTCGATATGCTTGCGCCCCCCCCCCCTCGTAGGGTTAGCACTCCCCCTAGGGGAAGTGCCCCACAGTTTGAAAAACGCTGCTTTAACACCCTCATAACACCACAGAACCAGATCTGTATCATTGTTATGACGTTTCAGTGTGAACCGGTATATCTGCCAGACGCACAGACCTTTATATTTTCGGATTAAGACACAGAAATAAAATTTTTAAATCTAATATTCGTTTTTTCCAAAGTGTAATGGATCCACAGTTTTCACTCATGAAAGACAACGTAACGCCACACCATTTTCAGTTGGAAGAATATCTTGGTGAAGCAATGACAGCAAGATACCCTGACTAAAACTGGATTGAGTTTTTTTTGGCATGAAAAGAATTCTTCGATAAGAGAAGTTTTGCCTCATGAGCCTCCAGCAAAGGCTGAGTTCAAAGCCATTCTACTGCAGGAATGGCAGAATTTGTTCTGTTCAATCCTAAATTTGTACAAATAAATTGATCCTGTGACTTTCATTTGTTACATAAAACATCGCTGTGATGCTTGTAATGCAGCAACTGTGTAGATCACAATATCTGCAAACCAACTTTAGACAAGAATTATTTTTTTGGAGCAATAGACGAATTTCTTGCTTTGTCTACATTTTGCAACATTTGTTGTATAAAGCAAGCAATAAATTTATTTTTGTGTGTTCTTCAACTGTTCCCTTAATTTGCAGCAGTTTTTTTTTTCAATGCCTACTATAGTTAGTTCCCTGTACTTATACAATCGAACCTCTATATTGCGAATTTTTCTGCATAGTGAACTTTTTCCTGGAACCAAAACACTTCACGATTTTCTTCGTAAAATAACCTCCCAACAGCGAAGTACATTTTCTATACAACGAATTTTTTTTCTAGTGATTTGATTTCTTTTTCTCCCTATTTTTAAAGTATTGCTGAACATTTCAAGTTATTCTTTCTTTTAACACATTTTATGGTGGTCATAAATCTTGAACTGGTTTTATTAGGGGCCTAACTCACCGAGAGCAGTAGAATTCTGGACTCTTCAGCCAAGAAGTGGAACCTTTAACCACTGGTGTAGCTAGTTCTGAGTGGCCCTGTATCACAAAATTCCTTCGGCGCCCTTTTTTAGATATGAGAATTCTATTAGTGGGACTGTAGTTACACATGTTGGGGCCCCATGTAGCTTGGGGGCCCCAACATGTGTAACTAGGATCCATTAAGGGTCTTAAAAAAATTGCATCATTCGTATACTTGATCACAAAATCAGATAATGTAACTTCGTCGTGTTATTTCCAGAATTAAGGACAAAACAAAAATAATAAGTTGAATAGTCCAAATTCTCGGAACTAAAACTACCCTGCATCATAGAATGATTAGAAAAATTTACTGAGCCTCATAAATGGGGTCGATTCATCACTAGAGGGCGCTGCGATCGTGGCCATCATCACGTGATTAACAACGTGCTATCATGTAAACAAATAACAGCTAATGGTATGCCACTTGTGATTGCGCGCTAACTTTCAAATTTGTAAACATTATTATTTTATATTCGTTAAATTCTTTTTAGTACTTTAAATATTTTTAACATATTTTCTACTATTTTAGTTTAAGAAAAGGGACTAAATATATGTGGTTTTAGTTTATAGTATTAGATCTAAGTTTAGTTTATACTTCCATCCTTTGCTTCGAATTTTTGTATACTTATAGGCTTAGTAATTATTTTTTATAAGTGCCCGCCACATTATGATTTAAAAAATTCTACAGCGCTCTATTGAACAAATTGCTTCTGGAATTGGGAGAAATCTATTACTGTCACAAATTATGTTGTAAGCGAATTTTTCCGAGAAAAATGCGTGCAGCTGTTAATAGGAGTGGCTCGCCAAAACAAAGAATTGTTTTGACTACTGAGCCAGAATGATTAGTTAATACTTCAGCTGTTATGTGTGAATAGGAGGAGATACTGCTAGTGAATAGATTACTTATTTGTATTTCTAGACACTGATACTTGTGTCTGAGGGATGTGAAGACCTTTCAGAATTTATTAAGCAAATTATATTTGCTGTCTCTGGCATTTCAAATATTGTTTTTAAATAAAAAAATTTCATTGCTCCTGAAGAATTGTCTTGCTGTTAGAGAGCATACCAATTCTGGAACCCCGATCGACTTACATTCTAAAATGTGTCATGTTTCAGAGCAGATGGATACATACATTCGTTTGGAAAGGTATTTATTAATAAATTTGTGACATTAATTGTATTCTTTTATATATAAACTTCTTGTAATTATGAAAAAATTGCCTGTGAATTTCACTGTTATTTTCTAAAATTTATATTAAGTTTCCTTTTTGCTGTTCTTGAAAATCCATTTTAGTATTATTGTTTGGATATCAAAGTTTTTAATGTTAATTATTGTTTTATTTTAAAAATTGTATGGAAATATTCGTTTGGTTTACATCTATTGGATAATTTATATGCAATTCAATAACTCATAAGAAATAATTTATAATAAAGAATAATTCAATAAAGTTAATCATTATTTCTAAAAATTATGTATTAATATGATTCCTTTCTTTAACTTAATAGTGTAAGAGTATTTTCTTTTTTAAACTTTGAAGACAGTTTAAAGAGAAATTTCTAAAAGAAATTTCAAACCTTTGTAAATGATAATTACTAAGTAAAGCCAGACAATCAAACCTGGCTAATGTGTTATTTCATTGCAGAATCATCATATATTTCAAAAGATCTTACTATGTCTTTGGAATTTTTATAGAACAGTTGTTTAAAAAATTAGTATACAATAACAATGTTTCAATTTTATGTATCCATATTAATGCAAATAAAGATTGAAACTGACACAAAAAATTCTCTTTTGGAATCCATCTTAGAAAAAAAAATTTCACATGAGTACATAATGAAGTAATGTCACCGATAGTCTTTCAAAAGAATATGAAAAATGCATTTTTTAAATTGCAATGAATTTCTTTGTTAAAAAAATAAAATTTTCACATGCTTCACTTGTATTATAATCATGTAATATTAAAATTAAATGTTGATAAATGATGCATGTTAAATAATTGTAATTACTAAAATAAACTAGCTAACAAAAATTTTGTATGCTCCTATATGTAAAAATTTTCACGAAAATAATTTAGCATGTTTCAAACAATTTCTAAAATTTTCCCCATATTTTAATATAATTCATTTTTTTCCCAAGGAGACAATAATTTATAAAAAAAAAATTCAAACATTTGTAGGTGATAATTACTAAGACTAAAATTGCTAAATATTAGTATTTTATAACATATTTTTAAAAACTTCACAATGTATTGGTATAAATTATACTATTTTGCCTCACAATGCCCTAAACATTTATAAAACAATTTTTTGACACTTTCTTGTGGCCCATACCATTGAGAAGCTTGCCACCAAATTATATTATTAAAGATTAAAATCATTATTAAATATCAACAAGTTACCAAAGTTTATCATGAATAAACGAGTTCCATTCTAATCAAAATAAGTTTCTACTACTTATAAGCAAGAAAATTAACTAATTAATCATTAGTTTACAAGGAAATCCTAAATTTCAAGAAACTTTTCAGTTTTCCAAATTATTCTTGAGCAAAATATTAAATTACTTCAAAGTTTTCAAGAAATGCTAAATCAGTACTCATACCATTCCAAAATTAGGAACTTATGTATTAAACTGCCAAATAATTTTGCCAAGCAAAAACACATCAAGAACTTTAAAAAATTATGTTATTAGTATTACTGTGTTCAAACATAAGCAGGAACAGCTCCAGTTATTGGTGTATAATGCAACAACATCCCACAGAATCAAATGTCTATACATAAAGCCAGATTTGGTTTCATGATCCTAATTCTCAAATATATAATTGATCCAAGTACTCTTCTTGGGTAATATTTGTAAGTAACTCAATGCGAAAAATTTATTCAGGACTTATAAGCAGGATAATATCAATATTCAAGAGTCTTTTAGACTTATATTTATGTAAAAATAAATCGATATAAAGCACAAATCTAATCAATATGATAAATCTTCTACAGATTGTGCAAATACCTATAATGCTTATTTGTAATACATAGTAAAAAAAATTGTACAAGTGTGGGATAGGTTTATACCACAGTCAAACTCTGAAAACAAATGTTGTGCTAATAGATACCACACAAATATATTACAATTATTCAATTATTTATTTTGTAAAAGAATTAGGGATTCAAAAATGACTTTTTTATTTTGATCATGTAAGAGTGAGCAGGAATTTTTATTCCATAAATGGACATAAACATATTCTATTATACACAGATTTTAATTATAATTTTTTAATTCCTTAATTTATTATATTTGGAAATCAATTCTCGATCAATCATATCTTTTACCTAAAATAGCACAGCGAGTAAGGACTTTCAAAATGTTGCATAATTTTTTTACATGTAATTTTACAAATGGTAAATTATAATTTTGACTTCTAATGTTTAAAAATGGTACTTGATTAATCATCAAGTATAAACATTAAAGAAGCTGTAGTAAATTAAAATATTTTTCCATTTCTATAGTGAATGGTTCTCAAAAATGTTTCTTTTCCCTGTAATATTCTAAAATTATTAAAAACAACAAGTTTTTGATTTATATGTATGTATACCTGTTTTTGATACAACATGTATGGTTACATGTCAGATTTTTGCATCCTAATTTTGTAGATAATTAAATACTGAAGTATCTCTGTTAACTACTGTGAAGATGTGTAAAATTTAGATTAACTAAACATATGTTATATTGTGTGTGTGTTGGAAACACCTGTCCTTAATTTTACCAAAAAACATATCAATCACTTGCAAAATATTATTTTGGGGGGACATTAAGGTATTTTCAATATTTAAAACATTGAATACACTAAAAAATCTCTTGCAACGAAACCCTCTGTTAAGGTTTTCATATGCAAATCACTTAATGTTATTTGCAATGCATTTATTTTTCTGTACAATATTCTTCTGCTTCTATTCTGTTTTGTGAAAGGCAAGTTTATCTAGGAAGGAATGGAAAGTGCTGGACTTAATCAGAATGTAACGTTTGCTATCCCTGTATTAAAAGAATTTTTTAAAAAAAAATTTACATAATTTGCAAATAACTCATGAATTTAAAGCTTATAAAAATGTAAAATAAAATAACGTGAAATTTGAAATGTCAGTTGTAGTATAGTAAAATTGATAATTAGAAATTTTCTTTTATATCGTAATTGTTTTTTTAATATTAGGAAAGTTAATGCAATCAGTATTTTAAGAATATAGATAGATACGTGCTTCTCAATTTCTATATGATCTCTAGCTCTTCAGTATCGAACTGATTTATTCCCTGATTTCTGGAAAAATAGTGGAATATGAATCTCACAAATTATTAAAATATATTGTATGTTCTTCACCATACAGCATTATACATTTATGGATGCATATTTTTAAAGTACATATGGACTTCATTAATTTACTGTTTGTAATATTGTTCTGAAAATTACAAAACAATGACTTTACTGAGCCAGTTTCAGTTTCAAAATCTTATCTATCATGCTTGTTAAATTAGTGAAAATAGTTATATAAAGAGAAAAAAGAAAGAAAAATGTAGGTGAGTTCAACTGCATACTTATTCATCAGTTAGAAAATCAGAACAGGTCCCAGAAGTAGAACCCTGGTTTGTTTTTTCGTGTCTGCAAAATTGAAATGCTTTGAAGTCGACACATTTATCAACATACAGTACAATAAAATTTCAAATGACTGCAACATAGAAAATGCATAGATATATATTAACATTATATACACAGTTAGAAAATAAAATGAACAAAGTTATGATGATATTTCTATAAATTGAAGTATTTTGTATTGCTACTAAATGGATGGCAAAATTTAAGAGTGAGATTTTATTCCAATAAAATAAAACAGAACAAATTTCTTTATTAAGACAGTTCAGTTTCAAATTTTTGTCTGTAGTGCTTGTAAAATTGTCGAAAATATCTTAAAATAACAAAAACAAGTATTATAAAAAAAAATAAGTCAATTCCTTCTTAGGTAAGAAAACTTTATTTTAGTTACTTTTTATCAAATAATTATAGTTAATATAAATATGTGTTTACATATGAAGAATCACAACATTAAG
This sequence comes from Trichonephila clavata, assembly GCA_019973975.1. Taxonomy (NCBI): domain Eukaryota; kingdom Metazoa; phylum Arthropoda; class Arachnida; order Araneae; family Nephilidae; genus Trichonephila; species Trichonephila clavata. Next base: position 247,574 of record BMAO01019313.1, read on the forward strand.
TGACAATTAATTTTTATTTATTATCATTAAAGTATTGCATTGCTATCCAAAACAAATGTGTTTCAAATTTCAGTTCAACTGAATGTTTTAAAATGTGAGAAAAAACCTTTTTAATTTTGGACACAAGTCGCCAAAATGGTCACTATGTCGCCAAAAAATGATGCCAACATGGATGTATTTATAATTATTAGAATAATTAGTTTTAATCAATTAATTTTTATTAATTAAATTCTGTATTGTCAACCAAAATAATCATGTATATAAAATTTTAGCCCAATCGAGCGCTTTAAAAATGTATTTACTAACGATTGAAAATTTGAACAACAAATAAAATTGAGAAAGTGTGAACTAATAGTAGGAATGAAAAAAAAAACGTAGTAATCAACTACATACTTAACAAATACAGAGCATTCAGAATAGATCACAGAAGTGGTACCTGATCTGTGTATGTTTGCAAAATTAAAATTCTTCGAATTCGAAATGCTCAGAAAATATTTCAGACTCTTTTTAAAACTTTAAAAATCGTCAGCGCATTTTGATAACAAAAAAAAAATATTGAAAATGAAATAATTAAAAATTACACACATTTCAGTCGAAATTTCTTTTGGAACAACTTCTTTCATTTGTTTTGATAGTAGATGTAAATACGAAAATTCCGCCCAAAATACTCAGTGGAATCAAACACGTGGCTATTTGTTTTGTATATCATCACGTGATTATGACGTCAGGTGTATCGAGTCCATTG